>PVIW01003209.1:0-178397 GCA_004026585.1 Noctilio leporinus | reverse complement strand
TTGTTGAAGAGACTGTTTTGACTCCATTGGATGTTCCTTCCCCCTTTGTCAAATATGAGTTGACCATAGAGTCCTGGGTTAATTTCTGGGCTCTCTATTCTGTTCCATTGATCTATATGTCTATTCTTATGCCAGTACCATGCTGTTTTGATGACAGTAGCCTTGTAGTATTGTTTGAAGTCCGGGATTGTGATTCCTCTGAATGATAATCTCTTAAAAGACTCTCAACTAGAACCACCAGCCTCTGCTCGTGATATCCTGACCTACAGAACCTATGAGATAAATGTTTATTACTGTGGTAAGCCATTAAATTTGGGGGTATTTTGTTATGGTGGCAATACATAAGTAATATAATTACTATACAAGTTAGGTATGTTGCTATTTTTACTTAATTGAAAAATTTATATCATTTATTTTTTTGACAACCAACTGGTATTGTCAAGACATCTCATCTGAACATCTATTAGAATAACAAGATCTATTTAAGGAGTGAACTCAGCTTAGAAGCTCTTGCAAATTACCAAACACAAGAAAGATGAATGTATCTGGAGATCAGGAAGATATCTTCAAAACACTGATGGCTGATTCAAGCAAAGGTAGATGTTTGTTTATATACAAAAGCTTCAAGCTCTGGACTCCTAGTTTAAAACATAAACACACACACACACACACACACACACACACACACACACAGATCCCAGTTCTTCTGGGGGATTTGTGTTGTGTAGCATAGTACTCATTATATATCACAACTTATTTCCAAAGATATGGATTGCATTCCTTATTTCATACAACATCTAATCTTTTTACATACGCCATCATATGTGAGTAAAGAGAGTCTAGAAAAAACTAGATTTCACACTTTTTTCTCTTTTAGCCATCTTCCTACCATGCAAACATTTCTTTAAATTAATTATTTATTTAATTAATTATTGAATTACTATTTAAAAAAATTTTTATTGTTGTATTACATCCATCCCCTTTTTTGCTCCCCTCTGTCCCCCTCCCCACCCACCCATTCCCCCCAAAGTCAATCCCACCTATTGTCCATGTCCATGATTCCTTTATACTAGGTTCTTGTCTAAATTGCTCCCCTTCCTTGCCTCTGCCTCCCCCCATGCAAAATTTTACTCTGAACCCTTTTATTCCCTGTATACTTGATCTTTTCTTGTATTGACCTCTTAACTCCTTTTCTTTTTACCTACCAAGAAATTTTGCTTTCAGGGAATACCTATTAGTGATGGAATAAATGCAAGTTTCTCTACAATTTGGATTCAAACACCTTTCTATCTTCTCTCATCCTGCTGCTGCATGCCAACTTTCACATTAGCAAAACTATCCCTTTGCTGTGCTTCGTATATTTCTGTTTCAGGTGGCTGTACTCAAGCCATTTCTTTCCGCAAGAGACCCCTTCCTCTTGGCTCAGGCATGTTTGTTTACCCTTCAAACCCCAGCTCTGATGTCCCCCATGAGGTGTTCCATCACTGTCCCCTATTTTTCCTTTTCTCAACTATTATTTCAATCTTTTTATCATCCTTTTGGCTCCCAGGACATAGTTATCTTTTTACTAATGTTTGTACCTGAGTAACATCACTCTCCCTCTCCACCCTCCCTCCCTAAATGCACACAGATGAGCCTCCTTCCCCTCCGTCCCTCTAGCTTTTGAGTTCTTAGAAGACTCAGAAGAGGGCAACTTTTTTTTATCTCCATGACTTAACTTAGCACAATTCAGCCTTTGTAGCTATCTATACTTGTTCAGGGAACAAGGCCAGGAAGGGGTATGCACCCCTCTAGAGATGGGCCGCAGTGGCCAAGGCCCTCAAGGGGGCAGTAGAGGCCTTGTTGTTTAATATTACCAGCCCAAGTATCAATATTTAATATTGGGTCCTTAAAGTTTTATCACCTGATCCTTGCAGGTAGGGTGATGGGTAAGTTGAATCCAGAAAGTGGGAAGGAAACAAACAGAAATTATTTGGAATTCAGTCCAAATAGTATCAGGGACTTGGAAGAGAAACCAACCCCATGATAATTATCAATGGGGAAAAACCAGAAAGGGTATACAAAGAAAGGTATGAAGGTCCCAAAACACATGTGTAGAAGTCAGAATTTGAAGTGATCAAGAGACAAGGTCTAGGCCTGATTGATGTTATTTTTGTTGTTGTTGTTGTTTTAAAAGATTTTATTTATTATTTTTAGAGAGAGGGGAAGGGAGGGGGCAGAGAGGGAGAGAGACATCAATGTATGGTTGCCTTTCACCTGCCTCCAGCTATGAGCCTGGTTGGAGACCTGGCCTGCAACCTGGTTATGTGCCCTGGCTGGGAATCAAACCAGTGACCTATCCATTGAGCCACCAGCTCAATAGGGCTTAATGTTTTGACAAGAAAGAGAAATAAGCCCAAAGTATGCAAAACCAAGAACTCTAAGGAGGTAGCAGGAAACCATCTATGATCAGTGTCAAGTTACCTTAAAACTTGGTTGAATTTTTGAGAATTATGCTGCAATTTTGTCTGTGAATATAGAACAGAATTCATTATCCCGTATATGGGGTTTATTTCCAAAATATGTAAGTATAGTTCAATATTAAGAAATACATTTATCAGAAGAACTAATATTATATATAAGCAATATTATAGGATCTTCTCCATAGACTTTGGGAGTGATTTTTAACAAGATCCAACACCCATAACAAATCAATCAGATTGATAATTTCTCAACATGGTATTATCTTAGTATAAGCAGTATTATTCAATGCAATTTTTAAAAAGATTTTATTTATTATTTTTAGAGAGAGGGGAAGGGAGAGAGGCAGAGAGGGAGAGAAACATCAACATATGGTTGCCTTTCACTTGCCTGCAGCTAAGGACCTGGCTGGAGACCTGGTTTACAACCTGGTTATTTGCCCTGGCTGGGAATCGAACCAGTGACCTTTGGGTTCACAGGCTGGCACCTATCCACTGTGCCACCAGCCAGGGCTTCCAATGCAACTTAAACAAGTAGATAAATAAGAGATATGAAACTTGGAGACCATACTTTTATAGATTTTTTAAATTATAAAACTGACAATCCTGTAAGATTCAACTTAAAATGTACTATAGGTATTAAGAATCTTTGATAAAAAATTGTGGAAGAAAAATAATATGCAGAAATTAATGTCCTTAAGAAATATAAGCAACAAAAATCTGAGATATGTAATAAAGGAAAATCTCACCAACAATGACAACAAAAAACACTTAAAAATAAATTTAATAAGAAACGTATAAAACATTTATAAGAAAAACATTAAAACATCCCTAACAAGCATGCACATGCACACGCACACATTTTTAGTATACTATTTTTTAATAAAAAGATTCAAAATTGTAAGATTCCAGTTCCACCTAATTTAAAATTTAACATAATTTCCATTAAAATATTGATAGTTTTTTCCCTTTGACTCGTCATTCTCTTGACCACAAACAAATCAAGTTTGTACTGAGAAGTAGGACAATGGCTTCTCAAATGTTTCCTTTATCCCTCCACTGCGTCAGAATGTGGGCTAATATGAGGATGTGGCCAATAAGAGTAGTACACACCTAGTAAAGGATGGAAAAAGAAAGAAGGAAAGGGGATAAGGAATGAGGATGTAAAGAACATACACGGTTTGGGGTGGGGGAGGAAGAGGCAAGGAAGGGAGCAGTTTAGACAAGAACCTAGTATAAAGGAACCATGGACATGGACAACAGGTGGGATTGACTTTGGGGGGAATGGGTGGGTGGGGAGGGGAACAGAAGAGAGCAAAAAGGGGATGGATGTAATACAACAACAATAAAAAAAAAAAAAAAAAGAACATACAGAAGAAGGAAATGGGATAAGGAATGAGGATGTAACGAACATACAGATTCTAGAGTTAATATTTTTAAAAATGGAATAAGAAAAAAATAGCCAGGTAACTTCTTAGAAGAACAATGAAGGTATCAGATACTAAAACACATTATAAAGCCTCAATAATTACCACAGTGTGACATGTAAATAGAATGGTACATAGAATAAAATATAAAATTTGTGAATAGACACAAATACATATAAGAAAGTTAGTATGTAATAAAGATGTTACATAAAATCAGTGGGATAAAGATGAACCTTTAAATAAATGTTTGAGTCACTTGGCTGAATTTGGTAAATCCAGAAGTCCCTGTGAGTAGTAATTTTTTAAAGTGACATATCTTAAAATGTGTTTCTCAGACCACCTCATCAGAAAAATCAATTACATGTTGAAGTACAGGTTCCAAGGCTCCATTTGAATCACCCACTAAATTTAAAATGTTTAAGGTAGCCCCTGAGATCTTGCATATTTACCAGGTTTCCCTGGTGATTCTAATGGACACAAATGTGGGTATCTCTCCTTTAAATCAACCCTTCCTGCAACTCAGCTCTTCTGTCTCACTGAGCAGCCATGTGGCCTTCCAGGCAGACACCTCCTTCTCTAGAGACTACCTTTTCCTAATAATTTCCCTACGAAGACCTAAAGCAGATTCCCCATGTTGTTCTTGGAAGACTCACACTTATTTTTGGAATCTCAGCAAGACCTCAACTCTCTGAGGGAAGCTGCTGAATCTCCATTGGTGTAGAGAACAGAGCGAGCCAATAGACCTAGTGTCCAATAACTTGCTTTAAGATTACTCACCCCGACAACGTTCTCTTTGATAGCATATTGACATCTAAGTAAGTGGTTTTATAGGATTTCATCATTATTCAAAATTCTATATATTTTGGAGAGCAATAAGAAATTAACTCCTGGCCTATAAAATGAGTTATTTTCTGAATGCTCATCCATTTTCATCATTGGGCTGATAATGATGATAATTCATTCATACTGTACTACAGATAACTGATAATAGTTCTGCCAACATAATATTAAGTCATAGAAAATATATTAAGCAAAGAAGATAATTTCAATGGAGGGGTGTTTGTAAAAATATTTCTATTACATTCTCTCTTTCTACAGTGTAAAAGTTGCCACGGCAGTGGCCACAGGCCACAAACTGGGTTTCACAGATTGCATTTGGAAGTGTACAATTAAAAACTAAATAGCAAAACCTCAAGTGCTTGTCTCAGAGGGTATGTTTAATAGTATGAGATGGCCTTTTAGTGGAGGGAAGATTGTTTACGCATCTACACCTATCACAACCTTCATTTGTATGAGTTTGAAAACACCTGAAGCAGAGATAGTCAAGATAAGAAAGGCATTCCAGAATAGAACAGGCAGCAGGGGTTTTGGAGAGATGTTCCAGCATTTGCCCAAACCTGCACTGTAGTATGAAACAAACAAGTCTTAAAATTTAGACAAGAAGATCCCTGGCCAGTGTGGCTCAGTTGGTTGGGCATGTCCTGCAAACCAAATGGTCATGAGTTTGGTTCTCTGTCAGGGCACATGCCTGGGTTGTTGTGGGTTTTGTCCCCAGTTGGATGTTCTTCCCTCACATCAACCAACGTTTCTCTCCCTCTCTTATCTCTCCTTTCCCCTCTCTCTGGAAACAATAAAAGAAAAATAATAAAATATATATACACAAGGAAAATCTTCCAAAAATGTAAACTCTGAGCAGTTATAGTTACAAGGGCTGGAGAGACTCTATAATTAAGATAAAATTGATAGTTTTAGTGCAAGGACATAGAAAATTAGCTGCAAATTATGCAGACCAAGAAACTATAAAAAATGCTCTAAAGAAAACTAAGTTCTCATGCTAAAAAGAACAAGAACAGACAATTCTGAAAAGAAGAAATGCAAAATTAAAATAAAACATGAATAAATCCCACCTTTCTAATAAAATTTTTACCAAATTATCAACAATTTTTAAACATGAAAATAACCAGCATTTCTGTAGAACATAAAATTCAGTGGAAATTTAGTTCCTATTGAGAGTTTAAATATACACCACTTTTCTGGAAAGCAATGTAGGGGTGTATTTTAAGAGCCTTAAACATGTTTGTATTTTTGACTGAGTAACTTTGGCATGAATTTACCTGAAAGAAATATATATATCTCATACCATATTAAGGAGAATGTAATATATCTCCTATGTATATGTATACATATATACATCCTAATATGTATATATTAGGATACTTATTACTTATTTATAATAGAAAAAACTGGAAATAGCTTAAAGGAGCAATAAAAATTGTTGCATCTAATCATATGGCAAAAAATGTACAACATTAAAATTACATTCTCCTTAATACAATATAAAAAATATTCTGATGGCTAAAATTGGCAGACTGGGAATATGGTAAAAAACTTAAATTAATAAAAAATAAAAGCCTCTTTTGGAATTCCTTCAGGCAATAAATTTTCCAAGATTGCCTTTCCAGAGAGTGCTCTGACTGCCAAAGGGGACTAGGAGGTCATGATGCTGGAATTAAGATTTAGAGAAGAATAACATGCAGAACTAAAAAGATTATTCAACAAAGGAGTCTTTCCAATAAAGCACAGTCTAGAGTTATTTCTTTATTTTATTTTATTTTTTTTTAATTTTTATTTTTTATTTTTTAAAGATTTTATTTCATTATTTTTAGAAAGAGGGGAAGGGAGAGAGGCAGAGAGGGAGAGAGACATCAATGTATGGTTGTTTTTCACCTGCCTCCAGCCACAGACCTGACTAGAGACCTGGTTTGCAACCTGGTTATGTGCCCTGGCTGGGGAATCGAACCTGCAACCTTTGGGTTCGCAGGCTGGCGCCTTGCCCACTGTGCTACCAGCCAGGGCCTTAGAGTTATTTCTTTATATAGGTAAGGCAAGGGAATAAATCAGAATCCTCAAACTTATGAAAATGACTATTAATAATGGCAACAACAAAATGAAATTCTAAATGACAGTAACAATGATGGTTTCTATGGGTTCAGGAATACTTTTAAATGATTGACATTTTGTCAATTGCAATAACATCTACATACATTTGAAAGATAGAGAATATGCATGAAACACTGAACAGTCAGCCTATAATCAAAGCTTTGAATATTATATGAATTTACAGACTTGTTTAAATAATTCCATGACCTCTTAGAGTGAATGGGAAACACCTGTATAACTATTTGTGACAAGATAAAGTGGAAAAAATCCTTTTACCCCTTCTACTAAAAGAAGCACACTGGATTTTAAAAAGAATCATAATTAGTACACTGGAAATCACATAATTTCTGATATCAGCAAGTACCAGGAGAATACTCTCTGATGGCCAATCATTTTAGCTGCTCTGTGACTCTTTCCATCTAGTGAATCAAATGACATTGTCTGCTTCTGAGGAAGATGAAAGGTGAAGGCTAGAGATTGCCTTGGGCTAAGGACTAATCTGAAGTGACTTTATTTATTTATTTTTCTCACAGAAGACTAATTTTAAGTGAAAGATTTTTCATTTATAAGAACAACTATAAAAGACCTAGAAAATCTGAGCTAAAGCTTGGAGGAGTAAATTACAGAGTTCATTAAAATTATGCACCATAGAGAATAATAAAGAATACATAGGAGTAGTTTCTGGTGTAGAAAATTCAAGGGAAAAAACCACTACTGTCTTGCTGGGCAACATCGTCTTTCTAAAGAGAAAGAGAGCGGGAGTATATTTGTCTCCCTGTGCTGTCATAACAAAAAACCCACAGACTGCATGGGTTAAACAAGACACATTTATTTTTTCACAATTCTGGAGGCTGGAGGCTGGGACTGTAAGATCAAGGTGCCAGAAGGGATAGTTTCTGGTGAGGCATCACTTCCTGGCCTGCAGAGAGCCACCTTGTCAGTGTGTCCTCATATGATTGTTTTTTGTTTTTTTTTGTTTGTTTGGTTGGTTTTTTTTTTTGAGTGAGAGAGAGAGAGAGAGAGAGAGAGAGAGAGAGAGAGAGATTCTTCCTTTTACAAGGGTACCAGTCCGATTGGATTAGGGTTTTACCCTTTTGACCTCATTTAATTCTAATTACTTCCTTTTGTGAGTCCAAAATTATCAACCTTGAGGGTGGTTTTGGCAACTCTCTGAATGTACAGTTGGTGTCAGAAGAGACGGGTAGTTTATGTGGGGACTGTGCTCTTCCATTGAATTTTCATTTGTTTAACTGGTGCAAAGGACACTAGAAAAAAAGATACAGATTAGCAGTGGAGGGAAATTTTATTGGCTGATATACTCCTTTAAAATTTTAAGATTTAAAGAATTTTGTGTTTAAAAGAGGATACTAATTAGAGCCTCAATATTTGTACCTCTGCCATTGTAAAACTGGAATCTCCCTAGTCCTTCAATAAAACGCCAAACCAAAAAACTACGAAAACTTTGGTCTGTTTACATAGTTGTCACTAATGTTTTGTCAGATGACGTCAACTGACTATGTTGGGCAAAGGAGAGCAAGGCCAGACGCACTGTATTACTTTTCAAGTTCTCCTGGTATAGGCAGTGGGAACATGATATAGAACGTCACTATGGGTAGGAGCTAGAAGCCACACTTAACTTTTAACTTAAGTTTTAGAAGATCAAAATAATTTCTTACGTATTCTAGTCTTCAATTTATTACAAATTCCAAGGTATAGGACAATCATGAATCCTGTTCCCACCACAGCTGTAAAAGTATTTAATTTACTTAATTCAAAGTATGCTTCTTGGTTCAACTAAGAGAATCAGTCATGAGAAGTAATAGTACCAGTGTGTCTTCACTTCTTAAACCCAGTCCTGAAATGTTTAAAAACCATTCCTCAGCCTAAACCTTAATTTTTTAGATATTTTTCTACCTTAATTCGTGATTTGATTCCAACAAACAGACCAGATTGTAAATAATTTTTTCGTATTTTTTATTTTCACAAAATTATGTCTAAATTTTACTTTTGTATACCTTTCGGCTTTCTCCCATAACATGCTGAAAACTTTTATAGATAGGCCATGAGGGGAAAAGGAGGTGACCCTGAGAATGTAGAGAAAGGAGACAAGATTATCTTCTGGGAAATAAATGACAAATCAACACATGATGGGAGGAGACAGAATGTCTCCTCACTCCGGAACAGCTCCTTGACTAAGGACAGTTAAATTGACTCAATGCGAAATATTTATATCTAAGTAAGGAATTATCAACAGAACTTGGGGGACGAGCAAAGAAAATGAAGCAGTGTTTGAATTTAGGGAACTTAAGAATTCTGCGCTGTATTTTGCTGTAAGGTTAGAATATTTCTATTAATCAGGCCCTCCTATCTGCCTTCTTTCGCTTTATTCCTTGCTAAAACAGTCACATTCTGGTTAATGTTTTAGGGAGAGGAGTTTTGAGTAGTGTAATTGATTATTTGGGTCACTGATAAAGGATTACTAGCCTCACTAGGAAAGAAATAATTGTATTCTAATTCACATCTAAGTCTAGAGTAGTTTGGTTAGCATTGGTCCATTGGCCAGAGACAGATTACCCAAAGGAGCTGAAAGTTTAGTTTTAGAGCATATAAAGCTGAGGACCCAGGGCTAGACATATTTGATAGCATCCTGGGTTCTCCCTACCCAGTGAGGTGTTATAGGCAGTTGGCAAGCTCTCTCCAGGTGATTCACCTTCAGTTCCTCCCTCATGGCCTTTTGTTTCCATATAAAACTTCTATCCACATCTTTATAACTGCTAGGTTAGTTATTAAGCCACAGAGCATCCTGTGAGAGAAGTAGGCCATAATTATTAGTAAGCATTTAATGAATGTGTGTATATAAGTAAATTAATCATTAATTTGTTGTTGGAAAACAGAGATTAACCTGACTGGTGGCTCAGTGGATTGGTGCTGGCCTGTGAACCCAAGGTTCGCTAGTTTGATTCCCAATCAGGGCACATAACCAAGTTGCAAGCCAGGTCTCCAGCCAGGTCCACAGCTGGAAGCAGGTGAAAGGCAACCTACACTGATGTTTTTTCCCTTTCTTCCTCCCTGCCCTTCTCTCTATAAATAATGAATGAAATATTAAAAAGAAAGAAAGAAAGAAAGAAAAAATGAAAGAAAAGAAAACAGAGATTAAGACATTAAGAAAACAGAGGTCACACAGAGAGCCAATCACAAAGGCATGATTCAATGATTTCACATTTATGATCTTTTTTAACAGTTTCCCCATCCCCCTCAGTAGAATGACAATAGTGAAGACACTTCCCTGTAAACCCTACCAGAGTGATAGCTCATGTTTTAGGCATTCAGCGGCCCCTCAAATACACATTTGAACTTCGTTAGTTATCCTAGATTATTTCTCCTTCCGACCCTATGATAACTAATAGAACACTTCAGAATGCATGAAGCAACTTCTTCCAAGAATGAAGTTAGGTTATCAGATAATTATTCTTTGGATTTTTTCATTTTAATATTTTATGCTGAATCTAAAAGAAAATAAGTAACTTGTCAAAAATAAGTAACTTGTCTTGTTTACTTAAAAATTATTAATATAGCCCTGGCTGGTGGCTCAGTGAAAAGGTGCTGGCCTGTGAACCCAAAGGTCACTGGTTCGATTCCCAGCCAGGGCACATAACCAGCTGGCAAGCCAGGTCTCCAGCCAGGTCCTTAGCTGGAGGCAGGTGAAAGGCAACCATACATTGATGTCTCTCTCCCTCTTTGCCTCTCTCTAAAAATAATAAATAAAATCTTTTAAAAAATTATAAATATAGACATGGCAAAAGAATAAAATTCATACCACTAAGCCCATAATTACTAACTATATCAACCTTTTAATTTTATGAAAGCATAAAATATAAAATGTTCCTTTCTCTGTTTTAAAAATTGCAAAGTGCTCCAATTGGGAAAACAACAGAACATACTTATTTTAGTAGTGCTCACTTATATTTGGACAGTGATGGAAGATTTTCATTTCTAAAATGAAGATAAATCAACGTGGAAAGGAGTGAAGTTATTTGACAAGATAGCAATATACAATAGCAATAGCAAGATACAGACTTTAAGATGATAGTTTACTCAAAAGAGAAGTGTGTTAGATGTGAATGGTGCCTTGTATTGTTCAGAGACACACTGGAGTAATCTTTTACTGATTCGTTATATAAATTTAAATCCTCATTCATAAAATAATCTAAATTTTTTCAAGTTGATTAAGAAACTGTATGACTCATTTTTCTAAACTTTCTGCCTTTCCAAGGAATTATGAGAATTTTGTTGCATTCTAATTTTATTATATTTTAGATAAATATTTTATTTTCCAGAGTAAATTAAAAAATATATTTTTAAGATTTTATTTATTATTTTTAGAGAGAGGGAAAGGAAGGGAGAGAGGCAGAAAGGGAGAGGAATATCATTGTATGGTTGCCTTTCACCTGCCTCTAGTTATGGACCTGGCTGGAGATCTGGCTCACAACCTGGTTATGTGCCCTGGTTGGGAATCAAACCAGTGATCTCTGGGTTTGTAGGCTGGTACCTTATCCACTGTGCCACCAGCCAGGGTCAAAAATATTTTTTTAATTATGTTTTTCTGCATTTCCAACCCTCTTCCTAGATTTTGGATGAGTTTTTATGAAATTTTAATAAATTAAATTATAATGCTTTGGTTTTCAATGTATATTTACAAACCATAAAACTTAAATATGAGATGCAAATTAAAACCACAATAAGATACTACCTCACACCTGTCAGAATGGCAATCATCAACAAATCAACAAACAGCAAGTGTGGGCGAGGATGTCGGGCAAAGGGAACCCTGGTGCACTGTTGGTGGGAATGCAGGCTGGTGCAGCCACTATGGAAAATGGTGTGGAGTTTCCTTAGAAAACTAAAAATGGAACTGTATTTTGATCCAGCAATTCCACTACTAGGACTATAACTGAAGAATCCTGAAACACCAATTCATAAGAG
Source organism: Noctilio leporinus (assembly GCA_004026585.1). Lineage (NCBI taxonomy): Eukaryota > Metazoa > Chordata > Mammalia > Chiroptera > Noctilionidae > Noctilio > Noctilio leporinus. The sequence goes on along the minus strand of PVIW01003209.1, from coordinate 166,588 downwards.
CCCATGTACCCCTATGTTCATAGCAGTGTTATTTACAATAGCCAAGTGCTGGAAACAGCCTAAGTGCCCATCAGTGGGTAATTAGATCAAAAAACTTTGGTACATTTACACAATGGAATACTACACTGCAGAAAGAAGGAAGGAACTCCTACCCTTTGCAACAACATGGACGGAACTAGAAAGTATTATGCTTAGTGAAATAAGCCAGTCAGTGAAGGACAAAATATCATATGATCTCACCTGTTACAGGACAATAATGAATAAAACAAACAACAAGCAAAACAGAACCAGATATATGAATACAGTGAATAGGCCTTTAGTGGTCAGGGGGAAGGGGGTTGGGGAAGGGGGTAGGAAGAGGCAAAGAAGGGGATCAGTTTAGTCAAGGAACTAGTATGGAAGAACCATGGACATGGACAACAAATGGGATTGACTTTATGGGGGAGTGGGTGGGTGGGGAAGGGGATAGAGGGGAGTAAAAAGGGAATGGATGTAATACAACAACAATAAAATTAAATTTAAAAAAAGACTTAAATATGAATTTTAATTAGATTAGTATTTTCCAGTTGTTGAGAAAGTTTTAAATAGTGTAACAAAATTTTAACACAGACCTTTGGATCTATTTTAAACCCCTTATTAATGAAATGAAAAAACAAAATCTCACAGAAGTTTATAAAATAGCACCATGTCACACTAACTCAAATCAGTGATAGTTTCATGATTGAACTTAGGTTGTTTGACTCCAAGTCATGATAATTTCATCATAGTTATTTGGAGCAGTGAGTGAACTATCAAACCAACTTCATTATTTTCATTTATTTATTTTTAAAATGTGAAAGAAAGTGATGGAGAAAGTGAGGGAGAGAAACATCAGTGTGGGAAAGAAACATCAATAGATTGTCTCTTGTACGCACCTAACCAGGTGACCAAAACCACAACCTAGGTATATGATCCAAATGGGAATTGAACCAGTGACCTTTCACTTTGCAGAATGACGCCCCACTGAGTCACAAACATCAGAGCTTAGTTGTAAGCTTTTCAGAGATGTTGTATAACCAGCAGGAAAATTGGCCTTAAACTCATTTGTAAAATATTCTACCTTTAATAAGATAAACTGATTCTTTTCCTGCTTGTACAGTATTCATATATCTTTAGTTATTCTTTAAAAAGTATTCATGTTTCTAAATGCAAATTCTTTTACATTTCTTTTATAAAACTGCTGTGTGCAAAATGGACTATATTTTATTGTCACTTTTAAATATAGAACCAAAGAAGAGTTTTTTATTTTTGGCATAATGAAGTTTGTAACAAAATTACATTACAAGAAAAAAACTGATATAAAGAAACACCCCAGCCCTGGCTGGTAGCACAGTGGATAAGGTGCTGGCCAGTGAACCCAAAGGTCACAGGTTCAATTCCCCAGCCAGGGCACATAAGCAGGTTGCAAGCCAGGTCTCCAGTCAGGTCTGTGGCTGGAGGCAGGTGAAAAGCAACCATACATTGATGTCTCTCTCCCTCTCTGCCTCTCTCCCTTCCCCTCCTTCTAAAAATAATGAAATAAAATCTTTAAAAAAAAAAAAAGAAAAGAAACATCCCAATTCAGATTTTCCAATATAAAAATAAATATGTACTAGATAATTTGTTATTAATCTTTAAATGTAGTGAGTCTAGGTTGGCCAATATTTCATTAAAGCTAATTAATGTCAGTAATAATGTAGGGTAGGGGAGTTCATTCACTCTCAGTCATTGATGGCTAATATATGGTTAATATGTGGCTGCTAGCAAGGCAATCGAATAGCAATAAAGTTATTGAAGGGGAAGCCCTGAAGCATATAACTGACACATATTTATAACTCTATATTTAATATTTTTATGGAAGCATAAAGCAGAGGAAAAACAATGTTATCTAAATTGAAACTGCATGTCAATGGCATCTAAGCATCAAGGTTAGAGAGCTCCCACAGAAGAGCATTTCAAATTTCTAACTATAGTAAAACTAACTTGAAGACAATTTTGTCATGTGTCATGGGAGCGTGCACAAGGCTGAAAATGCTCTTTTGTGCTAATCATAAACCTTCCCTCTCCCTGCTTTCCTCACACAGAGACACATTAGCTGCTGCTGAATGCTCCATGGTACAATGGAAAGAGATCATGTGGCAAATGTTGACCATTTGCTGAACACTGAACCCACTTACTCCACCCAGATTGGAATTTAACAGCTAGTTCTTAGTACACTATAGGAGAGCTAGTGTGTTAAGGTCTAGGGCATAGAAAAGCAACTCAAATTCAGATATTGCCCCTCAAGTAACTTGTAGTTTAGTAAAGGTGGATGGCACATGTGTTCACTAAAACAATACCAAACTGATAACGAACTGTGTGAGTGCTAAGTAGAGAGATTGTTTGGAGTAAGGAATGGTAAAATTAGAAAAGAGTTCATAGAAGGATGGCAAAGAATGAAACTTGAAGCGAACTTAGATAATAGAAATGGACAGCCATCTTCTATGGCAACCCTACCTTTTTCTCCCCCCATTGGGGTTTTAAGTTCATAACATAATGGTATTGTTTTGGGTATGATTTTTTTCATGCATCAAAATCATTTTGAGATTCATCCTTTTAGGTATACACCAAGAATTCACCTTTAAATTGTTGCATAGTATTCTCTTGTATGGGTATACCACAATTTGCTTATCAATTCATTGAATGATGAACATTTGGGCAGTTTCCAATTTTAAACTCTTATAAATAAAGCTGCTATGAAAATTTAAGTACAAGTCATTGTCTGGGCATTTACCTGCATTGCTCTTGGGGAAATATCTACAAGTGGAATAACTGGATCATGTAGTAGGTGCGTGCTTAACTCATTAAGCAGCTGTAAAAATGCTTTCTACGGTGGTTGCACTATTTCATATTTCCATTAGTGATGCATGAGTGCTGCAGTTCTCCACATATTTACCAAAATTTGGTCTGGTCAGTCTTTTTAATTCATGGTGTGTAGGATTGTTTCGTTATGGTTATAATGTGTTTTTAAATTAATAGTGATGTTGTGTACTTTTTCATGTGCTTGTTAGCTAGATGCACATCTTCTCTAGTGAAATGTTTGTTCAAATATTATTCCTATTTTATCATATTAATCCTATTTTTTAGTTTTGAGGCTTCATTCTATATTTAGAATATAAGCCATTTATCAGATATATGCTTTGCAAACATTTTATCTTAGTCAGCGGCATATCTTTTCACTTCCCTCAGTAATGTTTTATGGTTTTGCATGTACGTGACTTCTCCATCTTTTGACATATTTATCCCTAAGTATGTGGTTAGTGGTTGCCATGTTGGAGAGCACAGGTATAGGACATTTCCATCACTGAAGAAAGTTCTATTGGACAGTGCTGCTCTGGAGTGTACATATATGTTTAATGCACTCTCCTACGTATGTAATATTTTACACATACACACACCACTGATAAAAATATTTGACCATTTTGCAGTATTACTTAATATGGCTTTTGTAAAATACATTATATTAAACTAGATTTTTTTTTTCAGAAAGAAAATCAAAATAAGCCTGGAACATAGTCTAGTGTCAGTTTTCCTGTTTTGGGTCATTCAGCAATTTTTAAAATGGATGCGTCTTCTTTGCTTAAGGAGAAAATTGACTTTAAAGTTCCAAAAAATTACTTGATAATCAGACTAAAAGGAAGATCTCTGCTTATCTTTTTAAAGCAGGAAACACAAAATTATCAGGCTAAAACATAGGATACGCATAATAAAAAAAAAGGAGTATTAATTTAGAAAATGTTTTTTAGATATTGAGAACACCCATCTAATTTTCAATTCAATGTTTTAAAGACTATTTATATGTGAACATCACATATCTTTTTAATAAAAAAAGGCATTTCTTACTAATTCATTCTTTATATATATAGATACATATATAGATATATATATAAATAAACAACTCCAATATCTACCTATAGTTCCTATGTATTGCCTCCTTTCTACTGTGTATAAGAAGAAAGATCCACCCTTGCATTGTTGATCTGTAGAAACCCCTTTTTAGGGAATAGCACCTGGTACTTTCTTTAGCTCCTGCCTCTTCATTTACATTTACTGCCCTTAGTTGAATTTTAACAGGTTGCAGCTAATAAGCAACACAATCACTCACCCAGAATTTCCATTAAAAAAATAAGCTCTTTATTTTGTGAAACTTTTCAGTGTTAATCATTTTAAAGAGATAAATTTAAGAAGCTACAATAATTGACCAGCTTTGTGGTACTTTTGCCCTTTCAAGTAAAGAGTGTGACTGAAATTCTGTGAACATTTTTCTATTAAACTTTTCACACGGGTGGCATAATGGCATAGTCCTTTTTTCACACAAATAAACAGATAAGTGAATGAGTGAGTGAACTGAATGAATGGGTGAATGAATGAATGAATAAGTGAACAAAAGAGCCAAGAAGTAACAAAACAAGAATCTACTTAATTCAATGCTTCATTATCCTCCATGCCATTCCCACCCTCCACTTAAATGTCCACCCTAAAGAGAATTTACCATCTCCTGAGAAGTCAGTTCACTTTTGGACACTGTAACTGATATAGAAAGCTCCTTATGGGGACCTACGTAATTTCCTTTATGCTTACCAACTACAGGGTTCTACTGTAGTTTTCTAGGTTCACAAACTACAAATTCAATTCCACCTGCCCCACAATTCTTCAAATATTTGAAAATATAGTATGAAATACTTTACCCTCTTTTTCTTACACACACATGCACACTCTCACGTACATCCATGCCACTACCAAATCATAGAGCTTGCTAAACCTTCCCACTATTTTCATCTTTCTTCAAATAACAGACTCTATTTCTTTCGCTACCTTAGAAGAGAGGTTTACTGTGAGTCTTCAAAAGTACAGTGCACAGAGCTGAAACAATGCTGGAAATGGTTGAGCCAGAGCATGTTTAGGCAGGATTATCTGCCCCTTCTCTCTCAACTCTGCCTTTACATTATACTAGCTCTTTGTTGAGATCATGCTTTTCTGGCCCTCATACCATGGTTCTAACAGATAGTCTGACCCATAGTCTCCTGAGGTAGCATACCTCTTTACTTAGTTCTCATGAAAAGCACAAAACAGACTATAGACTCACTCAGAGCCCTAAAACCCTCCAGTTTTTCTAAAATGAAATGTGGTGAAGGCATATGTCCCTCTTATCTGTGCATATTGAAACATAGAATTTTTAAATTGAATTTATTGGGGTAATATCAGTTAATAAAAGTATATAGATTCTAAAATGATGGATTATTGAATTACAGAATTTTAAGGCCACTTAAGAAAACTGAGATCCAGAAAGGAGGAGAAATTTATTAATTGCCTCAAAGCTGGATATATACAGATTTGGGGCTAGAAGAGCACAGAGCCCTTCATCCTGGTACTATGTCCTCCCCACATACACTGTCCAGCTGTATTTTGATCTAGTAGGAAACCCTACCATATCTTTTCAAGGGAACTTTAATCTTAACCAGAGTCATTTTGGTATGTCTTGTCATGACAAGGGTTAAAATTTCTTAAATATTCTTAAAAACACCGTGTCATTTGAACCACACTTCATGGTTTACAGTGCACTTGTCATCCATCATCATTTATTATCTTGGGTTCCCTCTCAAATCATTTTAACTGCAGAGTTTATAAGAATTTCATCCATGTTCTCATTCAAGTCATTACTTAAACTATTGCACTAGATAGGATCAAAGATTGAGGTCTTCAACAAAGTTCTAGAAACTTTCAGAGATACTTCAATCTATTAAAAATAATGAGTTGGAGCCAGTCAATCAACCAGTTAGAGATTCTTCCAACAAACCCCTCCTCCCACAACAGTCTTATCACTGCTCACAAAGTGGACTCTATGTTGTTATAAACAGAGGCTGACAGTAAGTACACTGTCAAAGTAAAATGATCCATCCCAGTTGAGACCAGCCAGGGACACAAGAAAGGATGAGAAGAATCTGAATAAGCAGAATGCAGGCCAGGTGAACTGGGATCCTCTCATAATCGTACATAATAAATACCAGGACCTCACAATATATCTTTTTACTTAGTAATACATGTTAGGTTTAAAACAATGGTTTTTATTCACAGCCTATCTTATACCGTTCTCAAGAATTCTTTTTTTGTTTCCTAAATGTTAATGTAAACAATATATAGATGAATTTTAGGTGGATATCTAGCTTCATTGTACTTTCAAGACCTAAAGTAAGTAAAACCAAGTAAATATCACCTCTTACAAAATACTCCTTAACTTTTAGACAGATGTTAGTCTTAAGGAAACATGAGAGATTTCTTAACTTTCTCTTGTTTTCACTTTTCTAAATAATGCATATTTTCTAAAATGAGTCCATATTGCTTTTATTTATTTTTAAAATTATGCTAAGACAATATGAGACCTACCCTCTTGACAAATATTCTATTGTTAGCTATAGGTACTATGTTGTACAACAGATATGTAGAACTTATTCATCTTGTATAACTGAAAATTTATACTATGAATAACAACTCCTCATTTCCCCCTCCCTCAACTCTCTGGTAATCACCATTCTACTTTGTTTCTATGAATTTAACTCTTTAAGGTATTTCATGTAAGCATATTGTGTATTATTTCTCCTTCCATCTGGTTTATTTCACTTAGCATAATTTCCTCCAGGTTCATCTAAGTTATTGCTTATAGCAGGCTTTCCCTCTTTTTTTATGACTGAATAAAATTTTGTTGTATTATATACCACATTTTCTTTATCCATTCATTCATCCATTGATGGGCATGTAGGATGTTTACAGATATTGACTATTGTAAATAATGCTATGATGAACATGGGAGTGCAAGTATATTTTTGAGGTCCTATTTCTATTTTTATTGATATGCCCAGAAAGAGAATTGTTGGATTTTATAGTCGTTTTTTTTTTTTTTTTTTTTTTAAGATTTTATTCATTATTTTTAGAGAAAAGGGCAGGCAGGGAGGAAGAAAGGGAGAGAAACATCAATGTATGGTTGCCTTTTACCTGTCTCCAGCTACAGACCTGGCTGGTGACCTGGTTATGTGCCCTGGCTGGGGAATTGAACCAGCAACCTTTGGGTTCTCAGACTGGCACCTTATCCACTGTGCCACCAGCTAGGGCTTCATTTTATTTTTTAATTTTTTTAAGAAACCACCACACTGTTTTCCATTGCAGTTGTACCATTTCACATTCCACTACTAGTGTACAAGGTTCTAATTTTTTCACCAATACTTATCTTCACTTTTGTTATCTTCACTTAAAAAAAAAAAAAACCAAGAACCTTGCGTGTAAAAGTTCTGCCACAGGGAAATCTATAGACTAAAAGATATTTAGAAATACATTAACCAACAATAAATATTGGCCTTATTTGGATAGTGATTGAAACAAACTATAAAAATTAATGACATTCATGAAATACCTGAAGATTTTAACATTGTCTAGTAATATAACATTATTCTTTGTTGTGAAACGTGTATTTATGGTTATTAATTAAACATCATTAAAATGCATACACTGAAATATTGATGAATATCTAGGACCTAGTTGGGGAATAGTATGAGAAAGAAAGGAAGATATAAGTGAAACAAGATTGTCATGAGTTGATAGGTATTTGATGATTCATCAGACACTTTTGTTTTATAACTGTTTAAAATCTTCCATTAAAAGGGTTAAATAAAATTTTATCTTAAATTTTCATACCAATTAAATTCTTTTCTTCTTATTATTATTTTTAAATTTATATTTTTATTTGTAATAATAACCATTATTCTTTTTTTAAGTGCAACCTATTTTATCAGACTCACTCTCTTAGTAACCTGAATCCTAGCATATCATCCCAGTGAATGAAGTCCTCTTGGTTTACAAAACGTATTTTACCATGAAAAATCCTTAATTGATCATTTTCTTGGGGCATTGCAGAACACAAAAGACCTGTCCTGATTTTTCTGGTGACTTTCCAGAGAACAGGCACAAGGTTTTTGCTATAGAGCTCATTATCCAGATGTTTGTATGAACACTTGCATCTAAAATCTTATAAACATGGAGAAACAGTACTTTACCCTAAAAAGTCTTTCCCATGAGGTCTTTCTTTGCCTTACCTCTAATTTGCTTGCTGCCCTTGATCATTTTGAGCATTTTCTTGGGAAACTGCATAAACAGTTTTGAGGTGAAGCAAGACAGAATTGTTTGTTAGCCTACTGTTAGGTAGAAGCCATAAAGGCAAGGACCTGCTAGTAACCACATCTTCCAACTTCCAACTTAGAAAAGTTCCTACCTTTCTATCAGCAGGATATATATATGTATTTTTTTAGCCCAAGTCAAATAACTTTGTTGCCCTTCAAGGATCTATAGATGACTGACATCTTTCAGAATATTTATTGAAATGATGTCTCAATTACTTCAAGTATATGTTGGAAGAAGGCAAGAGGTACTTAGAAAGACTGGAAGATAGGAAAGAAGAGCATTACTATAACCTAATGTTTGTTGTTTTATTTTAAGCTAACATGTTAGGTTTTGAGGTCATTTTTCAAGATTGTACAAAATTTCTTTATGAATTTTGTTTCTCATTGCTAAGTGTTTCTGAATTGTAAATGCCCTGTAAGTCTGTTCAGTCATCTTTGACCATGAATCATTTGGTGATAGAAGTTAATTGAAGTGGCAAAACATTTTCAATGACCTCTTAGCATAACTTTGTAAATATTCCTTTTGTCACCAAATACTCAATTGCACCCCTCCCTTTTCTTTTAAAATATTTAAACCAAACAGTAAAATAAAATTAATTAAGTACTGGTTTTTATAAAATAAAAATATAATAAAAAATTCTTAACCAAACAGTAGAGGCTAAGATCGGCTAGAGAGAAACAGGTACTGAAATGTATTTTTTCACCTGTGGAAATCAAATTTTCATAATTATTAACTTTACTTATTTCTGGTTTTAGCTAGTCTTTGAAATAATTGTGTTGTTTGATGTGGGCTCTAAAATATGTTTGGGCAACAAGCATGATAAACGTTTACCCTAACACCACACCAACCTTACCCCCTTGTTAGCCTTAATAACCTTCAATGACCTAATTTATTCAACAGTATGCTTCTTTACTGAGAGTGCTTAAATGATTTCATCACCATTTTCACTTTTCACCTATTTAAGTACTAATTTAACACCCTGTGAGCTTTGTGCTAGTAAACATTAAAGTGATTTCAAAATAGGACACAGAGATTTTTTCCCCTCAATCTCTATCTGTCTCGTATTTCAGCTTATGTGGACATCTTTGAAATCATTGACCTGATTTTCACCCTCTGCCCTGGTGGAAGTTTGCACTCACAAACTGTTGTGCCCTGCTGGCTTTGATTTTGAAATTCCAATTTGGAAAGCTTTATTTACTCAGATTCCATAATGCTGATCTGATGGTCATTAGAAGCAGAATTCATTCCTTCTCTGCGTGAGGGTTGTGGAAAAGAAAACATCAAAATTGTTTTCTTTTCAAGGCACTCTTAACATTCCTGTTGGCTTTGGAATAGTCAGGAAAACAAAGCAAAAAAAAAAAAAAAAAAAAAAAAAAAAAACAGAACAAACTGGCCTCCTGGATTTTTTTTTCCTCCTCATCTGTGACACTCCCCTTCACATCCCATGTTGAAGCATCAGGAATTTTATGCAGTCAATAATATAAATCATTCAGCTTGGATACATGATTGAGGACTCTCAAAATGTGTAGTCGAGCTGGCAGTGTAATGTAGGGGTATGCTGTGACAGTGGCTAAGGCTCACCCAGACTTCTGGACACAAATGTTGTCATAAGCACCAGGTACTCTGTTTCCACCCAGCTGGTAGCAAGAAGGGGAGAGGACACCTCAAGGGACTCCTGAAGGAGCTCATTGTGAGCCTTGCTTACCTCCACAATCACAGCCAGCCCCGCTTTACCATTCTTAAATGGTAAGCATTAAACACTTGGTACCCCTGTGACATGCTTTGCAGCCAAGAAGATTTATTTGTTGAAGCTCCTCATAGTATACCACATACAAGGCAACAAATTATTTCTTTTTATAATACCACCGAAATATTCATATGGTTAAAATGTTTATTTTTAAAATTTTAAAAGATTTTATTTATTATTTTTAATAAAAGGGAGAGAGGCAGAGAGGGAGAGAGACATCAATGTATGGTTGCCTTTCTCCTGCCTCCAGCTAAGGGCCTGGCTGGAGACCTGGCTTGTGCCCTGGCTGGGAATCGAACCAGCGACCTTTGGGTTCGCAGGTTGGCACCTATTCACTGAGCCATCAGCCAGAGCTTTGGTTAAAAATTTTAAACAGCTCAAAATAATATAAAATGAAAAATAAATTTCCCTTTACTTATCCTAAAATTTTCCATTTAATAAACATAGAGATCAATGAGTAGCTGTAGATGTATCTGTACATATATGGAATAAAACTTTCATACAAAGGGATATTCAAAAATAGTAGATCTCTAGGTGCTGATATGTAAATTATGTCTAAGAAACATTAGTGTAATGAATAAATGCTTTTTTCACCTAATATTTTGTACAAATTCCTATTCCCGAGCATACTCTATTTAACTAATTTTATTCTCCTGAGCCTTTAGGTATTCCTAGCATTTCAGAGTTGACACACTTGTGCAATAGCTTTGTATGCTCATAGAGCATTGGTTTCTGGAAGCTATATTGCCAGATCAAAAAGCAGAGCATTTTAGAAAGATGAGCCAAATCATGCTTCAAAGAGATCCAATGAACACAGTATAAACAGGTCTGATTCTCTGTGTTCTTGCTGGCCATTAATATTATCAAGTGTTTTTATTTTTGCTAATTAATAGGGAACCACATGATTTACTAGTAGTTCTATTATAAATAAGTTTGGAAAACATTTTATATATTTATAAACCATTTGTATTTGCTTTGTGTGAACAAACACATTTGTCTTTTTTTCCTATTTGTCTACCTGGTTGTTTATTTATTGATTTATAAAGCTTTTTTTAATGTATTTATTTTAAAGACTTTATTTATTATTTTTAGAGAGAGGTGAAGAGATAGAGGCAGAGAGGGAGAGAGACATCAATGTATGGTTGCCTTTCACCTGCCTCCAACTACAGACCTGGCTGGAGACCTGGCTTGCAACCTGGTTATGTGCCCTGGCTGGGGAATCGAACCAGCGACCTTTGGGTTCACAGGCTGGCTCCTTATCCATTCATTGTGCCACCAGCCAGGGCCATACACTCTTTATAAATTAAGAAAATTTGCTGCAATTAAGGAAACTAATGCTAAATGTTTTCCCCTTTGTGATTAAACTTAGTTTGTGGCTTTTTTTCCAATGGTCAAGCAAAAAATTTAATTAGCATGTAGTCAAATTTCCCTATTTTAACCATTGTGGCTTCTAAGCTTTTGTGTCTTGCTCAGAAAGGCCTTTTCTGATCCAGCATTATGAAAATATTTGTCTGATTTACTGATTTTATTACTTCATATTTCTCCTTTAATATTTGAAGTCATATGGAAAATGTTTTGTATTAGAAGTGAGGACCAATTTAATTTTTCCCAAATGACTAGCCTTTTGCTCCCACAATATTTATTGAGTATTTTGTCTGTTTTATTATTGACATAAGATTCCACACTTATCATATGCTGAATTTCAAAATGATTTTGTCTTCATTTTTGTCTGAACTTTCTATTATACTTTATTGATCAAATTAATTTTCATGAACTTAAAGTATTTTCTAATGAATACTTGAATGTTCTTCCCTCATTATTGCTATACAATGAATCACTTCAAAACTTAAAGCATTCATTTATTGTTCATCATGTCTTAAAACAATAGTTCATGGTTGACCATCATTCTGTGGGTAGGCAATCTGGGAGGTCTTTCCGTTGGTTTTTCCTGGGTTCATTCATGCAGCTGCAGTTCTGTCAGCTGGACAGGGGGCGAAAGTCCAGACGGATTCACTCTCATATCTGACAATTGGCACTGGCTGCTCCCTGGGACACCACAGTTCTCCTTTGCGGCTTTTCGTTCTGGGTTTCCTCACGTGCTGGTGGTCTTGCATTTCCAAGAAGGCAACCCCAAAGCAAAAGCATATATCAAGTCTGTAACCGCACCACCATGGCCTCACAATCTTGCCCCCCCACCCCCACACACACACATTTACTTAGGCTCCATTGGACAAAGCAAGTCACATTGGGCAAAGCTCAGAGGCCATGCTTGAGAGGACAGGCTGCCCCACTGACCGTACAAGCCAGGAATTTGTTGCCTTTTTAACCTACCACTTTGGCTAATAATTCAATTTCATTTTTATTTTGGTATGTTTGTGCTTTCTTTCTTTTATTCTTAATTGGGATTCATTGTGGTTTATATATTTTATTGTTTCCTCAGGAATTTTCTCTCCAAAGAGCTCTGGTAGATGTCTTGGGTAAATTATATCAGATCTAAAATTTTTCACTGTGTGTATATAAAATATATATGTGTTTTATTTATTACATATAAATATTTATGTATTTTATAACACAGTATATATTAATATAAAATTATATGTAATACACACATAATGTATATTTTATCCTCGAAGAGCACTGCTTTAGCTTAATCCTGTTGATTCTATTTTCATTCTCATTATTTTCTAAATATTCTACAGTTGCAATTCTAATTTCTGTTTTGAATGGGGTTAGTTAAAGAGAAATTTTTTTCTATATTTATTATAAAATTTTCGGTTTTTATAACCAGACTAAACTTTGTACTACACTGAAATTTTAGCAATTATTGAGCTATTGATTGTGACCAAATTTATGACCCATTTTTTATAAATTGGAACCATAAACAAAAAGGGTTATTCTGTATTTCCAGTTTATATATAGCCTTTGACATTTATGTATGTGTAATTGATAAGGGAAATATATACATATTTATAAACAGAAGAAAAAATAATAAATGTGCAGTTCAGAAAAAAATAACTAAAATGATGATACACAAATTTATGGAAGGAAAGAGCACCATGAATGGAAGATAAAATATTCTAATATATAATGTAAGAAAGTGTCTCTGAGATGACTATTATATTTATAACAGTGTTGATATTTTATAAATATGGGTATAAATAATTCATAAGGGAATTTGTATACATATAACATTGCCATAAATTAATCTTTAAAGATTACCTTGGTAATTTCTAAATTCAAATACAGACCAAAGTACAACTTTGATTTTAATTAACAAGTAATAATAAAAATGCAATACCAAAAATCCCTTTCCATGATCCCATTCAAAATAAAAGTTCAAATTAAAATGGCAGGTCCTGGCTGGTAGCACAGTGGATAAGGCGCCGGCCTGCAAACCCAAAAGTCGCAGGTTCGATTCCCCAGCCAGGGCACATAACCAGGTTGCAAACCAGGTCTCCAGTCAGGTCTGTGGCTGGAGGCAGGTGAAACGCAACCATACATTGATGTCTCTCTCCTTCTCTGCCTGTCTCCCCTCCACTCTTTCTAAAAATAATGAAATAAAATCTTTAAAAAAAAAAAAAAATGGCAGAATGTTTAGAAACTAATGAGAATAAAAACAGAATAAGTGCAATCAGCTTAAAGCAGTTATCAGAAGATACATTCATATATCCATGTCCATATACATATATACATCTTTTATTAATTTGTAATATAAATTTTTATGGCTTTCCTTATATTTTGTGTATTTAACTATTACATCTATCTAGTATTTACTGTAGATTTTGCCTTAGCAACTTTGATAATGTCATTACATAAACATTCTTGAGATCTAATCTTCATTGTAGATTGTAGCCTTTATCATTATAAAGTCTCTTAATTTTTTTATTGCTTTTTGACACTCGGTTTTCTGACATTAATATTGTATCCTTTTTTCTTTTACTTTTTAATTTTTTTAAAGATTTTATTTATTATTTTTAGAAAGAGGAAGGGAGAGAGAGAGACATCAATGTATGGTTGCCTTTCACCTGCCTCCAGCTATGGACCTGGCTGGAGACCTGGCTTGCAACCTGGTTATGTGCCCTGGCTGGGAATTGAACCAGCGACCTTTGGGTTTGCAGGCCAGTGCCTTATCCACTGTGCAACCAGCCAGGGCCTCTTTTTCTTTTAGACATGTCAATTTCCTGGTATCTGTTTGCTCTGACATTCTTCATCTATAAAGCTAAAAAATTTGACTTTTTCCCCTTAGAACATGGGTAGCAAACACAAGGCCTGTGGTCCGAATCCAACCCTCCACCTTATTTTATCTGGCCCAGCACCTCTGGCCTGGCACCTTGTTTCTACCCCCCTTGCTTAACTGTTAAGGGGTAGTTATATTTATACAGCCCTAGAATTACATCTGGCTCTTTGAAGGCAACTGTGAGGCTGATGTGGCCCCTAGTGAGAATGAGTTTGACACCCCTACCTTAGAACATAAAATTCCAATTCTAAAAATTAAAATTCTTCCTCATCTCAGACATTTTCTTATATTATGTATTATAATATTTTATCTTCCATTCATGGTGTTCTTTCCTTCCATAAATTTGTGTATCATCATTTTGGTTCTTTTTTTCTGAATTGCACATTTATTATTTTTTCTTCTGTTTCTTTAATCTTAGGGTCTTTTATATTTTCATACACTGAAGTCGTCTTCCATTGTATTTTTAACCATTTTTAACCATTGTATTTTTAACTGTATATTTTGCTTTACTGTTTCTAATTTACTGGGTGTGTAATAATGTTGATTATCCTTAATTTGTTTCCTTAAGTTTTCATTATTCTTTTTGTCTCATTCTATTGTTCTGTATTGTAAGGGAGTAAAAATTTTTCTCAACCCTCCCTGGATGAGTCTGAAAAGTAAACTTTTAGATTAGCAAAAGAAAAGTATACTGAGTTCTTTCATATAAATTTTACATGACATAGGTGCCTTTATAAGAAAGTGAAGATGAAAAGAAACAGACCTGAGTATTCTTATGCCAGGTTTGATGAAGAGTAGGTAAACATCAAGGAATATGATAGGTCAAAGAAGTATGAAGTAATTATGGTATACTGGGAGAAATGTAGCAAGGCTTGTTTGTTTGGATTCTTCTAAGTGTTCCTCTATCTACAGAGATAAGGATGCTTCTCCAGGTAGAGGGAGGGCATTTCTCACTTGAGGATTTTAATTGCTTCAAAAGAGAAGGGTAAAGGGAAGGTCAGTGTGACCTTCCCACTTCCACCATTTTCCCAAACTCCTTCATCTTAAAATATTTAGAACTCCAAGATGCCATATTTTGGGGTAGTGTATCTTGAACCACATCAGCATTTACTATTTGAATGCTAAGTTTATGGGTTTTCTCCAACATTTTCTTGAGGTGTATTTTTCATTTCTTTTGTATACTCACAATTTTTATGGGATGGCTCAGCAGTGGTTGTGTTAGAAAACCATGATGAAAATTGAGATGCCATAGAAAGACTTGAAACTCTTGATTTTTTCCCATTTAACCCAAGTCTGCACTAGAAGATACTCATGTATCTCAGAATACCCTGTGCTTACCACCACCTTAGAACTTATATTTACTATAATTGTTTGTTTTTCTGTATTTCCCATTAGATCATTGCTGTTCAGAGAATAGTCCCAATCAATCTGCATCACAGTCACCTCAGGACTTATTGAAAATAAAGATATTTGGGTTGTTGTCTCATCTACTGAATCTAAATTAGTGAGGGTGACACTTAGAAGTCTGTATTTTAAACTCAGGTCCTGGTAAGTCCTTTTGCATAAACTCTGAGATCCTTGGAGGTATCTTGCTCATCATGGCTTTAACCTAGTGCCAAGCAATAGTATAGAGTCTCAAGATATAAGTATTGGATAAATAAGTATGTCAATAATGAAGTTTGGTACTACATGTACCTTACACTATATGTTAGCCAAAGAAGGTGACATCAGTAGTTAAATTCCAGTGTTTCTTTCACCGTTGGCTAGTCTAGCAAAACATTGTAATGGTTTATGAGGTCCTCCATGAGTTTTTTTTTTTTCTTCTTCTTTTTCTACTATCAGAATCACCAAAAAATATATTTTAATGAAATATAGGAAAATGCCTCATGCATTGAAAAACCTGTACTGAAATAACTTGGCTTGGAATGTCAATTAATGATTGATAACTATTTGGTTCCTTAAGTACCATCAGCAGCAATCCATTGTTAATAAACCCTCAAAGGCTTAGGTTTGTCAAATATCATTCCCCTTAGTTGGAACTGAAAGGTGTTGATTGCAATAACCATAGTGTTATGAAGACATGTTTGATTCTCATTTCTGTCTCTTGCTATCTAAAACTCAGTACCTTTTCAGGAGCTGTTATGATGATTCAATGAGATCACAGGTAAATAATTAAGGACAGAACATATATTCATAAGTTATAATGACTTTTCAATTACAAGTTAAGGCATTAGACTTTTCAATTATAAATGAGAATAAAGTATAGTAAATAATTATGTCTGGGAGGCACTGTAGTTTAATATAGCAATAAACAAATATGATTTTAGTATAAAATATTAAATTTATTATGTAGAAAAGTATTTTTAAATTTGTAAGTATGATCTATATAATGCACACTTAGAAAGTGAGTAAAAGTATAATAGAATTTTATAACCCAAGTTTACCAATCAAAATGTTTTTAATTAAAAGGATTCTGGGAATTATTATGAGGTTCATTCCAAATGCCTGAGCAAGATCATGGAGCAGATAAGTGTGTTGCTTAACTTGGCAGAAGATCCTGTTTTCTTCAATAAGAGCAATCAGAACATCAATCAAAAAATTACAGAATATGTTGAAAGTTCAGAAGCATAAGACTACAGAAGTCCCATTAGCTTGAGCTAATATGACAATGAAGGTGCCATTAAAGAGCCAAGAAAGACTTTAGATTATTTATTTATTTATTTATTTATTTCAGAGCATGGGGAAGGGAGGGAGAAAGAGAGGGAGAGAAACATTAATGTGAGAGAGACACATCAATTGGTTGCCTCTCATATACAAGCTGACCAGGTACTGAACCTGCAACCCAAATATGTGCCCTGACCAGAAATCAAACCAGGGCAAACTTTTAGTCTGTGGAACAATGACTGACTGAATCACACTGGTCAGCATGTCAACAGAGACATTAGAGAAACTCTCCATATCAATATGAAGATAAAACTGCTGGCCTTTTTCTCAGCTTGGCTAAGAATCTGATTCCTGACTAATGTTACTATCTGCAATAAATATAAGAATCAAATGTAAAATTTGGGAATAACTTTGATGAATTGTGTGATGGAATTAGAACATCCAATAAAACATTAGACTTGTGGCCAAATTTATTTAAGCTATCTTCCTGAAACTTAGCCTTCTAAATATCATACTTTCAAATTTTCTATTGTATATACTTTGACCAGTCTTACCTCACGATCAAATTTTAATGTCAAAACAATTATATTGTCCCCTCAATTTAATTAGATAATAATTTTTTATTCTCTTAAAGTATTTTAGCTTTCAATGGAATTTAATCAGAGCCTAGATCCAGATAAACATTGCTTCCTCAAGCATTTAAAACTTCATTTCTTCAAAAAATATAGATAGCAATATGGTCACTCTTTCACATGTCTGCTATGTTCTCTAATGCTGAGCCAGCTTTTCACCATCCACTGACATTCATTTAAGAAAGTGTATCAATACTGTGCGGAATGTCCCCCACATAGGAAGAACTTAATTCTTTCTGCATGCTCTCCTCACCCCACCCCACCCCATAGTTTACCTGCAAAACTGACTTGCAAAACAAGCCTTGCAACAAATAAATACCTTTTCAGTAAAACATATTTCTTCCTCAAACACACAGATTTTCCCCAGGTCCAAAATTCATCAACTTATTTAAAATATACATTGTGTCTTAATGTTTGAGTCGGAGAGTACCCACTAAAATAAAATATTTTTTCAGGGGTTGTGGTGCATATTTATTTTATTTTTTTAATCATTTTTTATTTTTCAATTACAGTTGACATATATTAGTGTCAGGTGTACACCCCATTTAGTAGACATTACGTAACTTACTAAGTGATCATACTAATAAATCCTTCACCCATCTGACACCATTCATAGTTATTAAAATAATATTGACCATATTCCCTATGCTTCTCTTTACATCTTCATGACTATTCTGTAACTACCAACTTGTACTTCTTAATCCCTTCACCTTTTTTATCCATTTCCCCAAGCCACCTCCCATCTGGCAACAGTCAAAATGTTCTCTATATTTGTGAGTTTGTTTCTGTTCTACTTGTTTATTTTATTTTTCAGATTCAATTGTTGATAGATATGTACTTCTTACCATTTTATTCACATTTGTTATCTTTTTTCTTCTTCTTCTTAAAGAACACCCTTGAATATTTTTATGTAATATTGATTTAGTGGTGATGAACTCTTTGAGCTTTTTACTAGTTTGGGAAGCTCTTTATCTGTCCTTCTATTCTAAGTGGTGGTTTGCTGGGTAAAATAATCTTGGTTGTAGGTCCTTGCTTTTCATCACTATGAATATTTCTTGCCAGTCCCTTCTTGCCTGAAAAGTTTTTGTTGAGAAATAACTGACAGTGTTATGGGAGCTCCCTTGTAGGTAACTGACTGCTTTTCTCTTGTTACTTTGAAGAATTTTTGTCTTTAACCATTGGCATCTTACGATGAGTCTTGGTGTGGGTCTTTTGGGGTTCACTTTGTTTGGGACTCACCTTGTTTGGGACTCTGCATTTCCTGGACTTGTAGGTCTATTTCTATGATCAGGTTAGTGAAGTTTTCTGTCATTAATTTTTAAAATAGGTTTTCAATTTTTTCTCTCTCTTTTCTCTTTCTGGCACCCCTATGATGAGAATGTTAGTATGTTCCTTATACCATCTTCATTTCTTTAATTCTTTTTTTTTCTGGCTGTTCAGATTGAGATCTTTGCTTCTTTATATTCCAAACCACTGATTTGAATCTCAGCTTCGTCTACTTTACTGTTGATTCCCTGTAAATTATTCTTTTTTCAGTTAGTGTATTATTCATTTCTGACTGGTCCTTTTTCATGCTGGTGAAGTTCTCACTAAGTTCATAGAGCATCCTTACAACCAGTGTTTTAAACTCTGCATCTAATAGATTGGTTGTCTCCATTTTGTTTAGTTCTTTTACTGGAGTTTTGTTCTGTTCTTTTATTTGGACACATTTCTTTGTCTCCTTATTTTGTCAGCCTTCCTTTGTTTCTATGTATTAGGTAGAGCTGCTATGTCTCCCAGCCTTAGTAGAGTGGCCTAATGTGGTAGGTGTTCTTTAGAGTCCAATCACAGTCACCCCAGTCACCCAAGCTGAACACTGGAGGTGCATACCCCACTATGAAACGGTGGGTTGAGGGGCCATGTGTGGTTCTGGGACCCCTTGCTTCTTAGGAAAGAGGTTGCTAGCTGAGATATCCCTCCCGATCTTTATCTGCCACACATGAGTGTGGGATTGGCCTGTTGCATGTTTCTGCTTCTACCAACCTCAGTGTGGCTTCTTCCTTAAATACCTAACTTTAGGATTTTCATTTAACCAGATTTCAGGAGGTTCTGTAGAAGGCTCTGTAGTTTAGTTATAATTTTGATGTGATTGCAGGAGGAGGCAAGTATTGCATTTAAGATGCAAATGTTCTTAGCACCACTAAATCCATACCTCCTCTAGGTCCAAGTTTATTCTAAAATGTTTTGACTTAGAAGAACAATTTATAATTCACAGATTCTATAACATGACTATTCATAACACACTGAAATGTTATTTATGATTTTGAATAATCACACTGTCACTTTTTGAGTATAAGCACCATAGCCTTTACACTTATAATCTGACTTTTGATTGCCTATCTTATGTTCTCTTATCTTAGCACTAAGCAGAGTACAATACTTATTTAATGAATACATGTATGCACTAGTGCACAGATTAAGACATATGAACTTAATCTGACTGGTGTGACTCAGTGGGTTGGGTGCCGTCTTGCAAACTAAAAGGTTTCAGGTTCAATTTCTGGTCAGGGCATATGTCTGGATTTCAGGCCAAGTCTCTGGCTTGGGGCGTGCAAAAGGCAACCAATTGATAATCCTCTCTCACATTGATGTTTCTCTCCCTTTCTCTTTCTCCCTCTCTCTAAAAATAAATGAAAATCTTTAACAAAAGACATATCAATTCAATTTCAGATTGCTTATATGAAGATAGATATGTCCTTTTTCTTCAAAGATTAACAGTTGACTTTTATTAAGCATACAGTGTTCTATACCTTTTACTTGCTTTATCTTGGTTCATCCTCAGAACAGCCTTGTTAGGTAAATACCATGATCACAATCCCTCTTATAAGAATGAGGAAATAGAGACAAAATGTAACTTATGGGTTAGGTAGTTTGTCTGTGGCAATTAACAATCATGTGTAGTGAAAGTAGGGTTATGAACCCAAGTGTCCTGGCACCAGAGAATACTGCTTAACAAAAGAACCCTGTCCTACTTCCCATGGGTGGGATTTACACAAACACAGCTCTCTGATGCCAACACATATTGTTTCCAGACCCAATGAGAAAGAAAGACACCCTAGTCTAGCCCTCTCCTCTTCAGGCTAGTAGTTGGCTAGTAGAGAAGAGGAGAGAATGTGTCTAGCATTTTCTGAGCCCCTGGGAAAACTGGATCCTAGCCCAACTCATCAGAAAGCCAATAACCAACATCAGGATGCCCAAGCAGTCCAAGTTGCTGTGTTCAGAAAACCAGCAGGCAGTAGCTGTAGAATCTGCTAACTGCACATGTGCTTTCCTTTTACTGAATTGGAATTAGGCTGCCCCAGGAAGAAAAGCTACCCAATTTTAAACACATTAATTAAAATGTCAATTAAGTATAATCCTGATTCCTTGTGAGATTGGCTAGGCATTCAGAGATTAGTCTGACCAGACACAAGTACCTACCAATCTTTATAAACATGCCATTACATCATCAAAAATATAGCATTTGAAAAGGGGGATGGATGTAATATAACAATAAAATTAAATTTTAAAAAATATAGCATTTGAGAGTAAATTTAAACCACTGTATTATAATCAAATTGAATAAGCCTGATTCATATTTCAGGTCTATAAGAAATATAGAGAAAACATCAATATAAAGAGGCAAAAGCAAAAAGACCCAAGTCCTGAAGGATTTTTTTTCTCTTAAGTCCCTTATATATATATACACACAGCATGATCTCATTTGTAAAAGAGAAACATATATGCATAAAAAGGGCTGGAAAGATAAGCTTATATATGATTTCTATTTCCTTATATTTTTCAGTGTTTCTCAATTTTTTATAATGATGATATATTATTTTTCATATGAAAATATGTTAATAATCTAGTAGTTTCTTGATAAATTGCTAGCTGTAGTCTTCACAGAAGCAGAGTGAGCCACAGGGATAGGTGTGGTGTTTGGAGAAGTAAAACACTGGGTTTATTCTATCTTTATGTTCCAAATATGTATGGGGGACTAGCTTAAGAGAAGACTTATAACTAGAGACAGATGGAAGGAACCACATCACCACCACAAGACTGGGAGGGAGGACTGGAGATGCAAAGAGCCTCTTAAAGGACTAAGGTAAAAAAATTCCGCTTGTAGCCACTTACCCTGGGCTCCAGCAGAGGAAGAGCAGGGTGGACTAGGGACACATGAGGAGAGTCTGGGGCTGGTGGCTCTGGGGAGAGAACGGAAGGAGCAGCTGCCAGGATCCCTGTGCTGAGTCATTCCCCGCACTGCAGGAGCCATCTTTCCAGGCAGAGTGCTCCTCTCTGAACAGCACCTGCCTGAGGGGAAGCAGTAGCCCCTCCACAGGAATTACTCTGACCCACCCTGTTGTGCTTAAGCCGGGCTGCTGAGGCACACAGCTGGAAGACATTCACTGATTAACCCTATAGAAATCCTGCAGGCAGAGGAGCCCTGCGAATTCAGCTGATCCTGCCCTGGGCCTGGTGTTGATAAAAGCTGGCCTTGGTGTGCAGCCTGGTTCTTTCTTCACACATCCAGGCCCAGGAGAGGGGACCACATGCTGTGGATCGCTGATGGCTCCAAATGCATTGCCCAGGGCTGCCACAGGCAAATAAGCAGAGTTTGACTTAGGCTCACCCCAGAGTCTTGCAGATCTACCTATTATACAGGAACACACACAAAGAGGCAGCCAAAATGGGAAAAGAAACAGGCCCCAGGTAAAAGAACAAGAGAATTCTCTAGAAGAAGAACTAGATGAAATGGAAGTAAGCAACTTATCAGATAGAATTTAGAGTGATGATTATAAGGATACTCAACACCATGAAAAAAGACATAGAAACTATAAAAAAGGACCAGTCAGAAATAAAGAACACAATAGCAGAAACAAATAATACATTGGAAGTAGATTAGATGAAGCAGAGGATTAAATCAGTGATTTAGAAGGCAAGGTAGAAAGAAACACCTAAGCAGAGAAACAAAAAGAAAAAAAGAACCTAATACATATAGGGGACTCAAAGATTACAGTGTGGGCAGTAGAGAGCATTAGAAAAGTGTAAGGTTGGTATATCTAATGTTTCTACAATATGAACATTAATGTCATCAAGTTTTTCTTGAGTGAATCTTGCTTCATCAACCAGAAAATAGCTTTCATTTTATTTTTATACTTTATTATGAGATTGATATTTTGAACATTTGTCCCTAAAAGTAGGGATCATGTATATTTTTGATCATGTATATTTTTACTCAGCAAGAACTAGCTCAACAGAACTGAATGCACTAGGCATTAGTTACTAGTGACAGAAGTCAGTTGGTTTTTTTCATAAAGGTTTTATTTATTATTTTTAGATAGGGGAAGGGAGAGAGGCAGAGAGGGAAAGAGACTTCAATGTATGGTTGCCTTTCACCTGCCTCCAGCTATGGACCTGCTGGAGACCTGGCTTGCAACCTTGTTACGTGCCCTGGCTGGGGAATCGAACCAGCGACTCTAGTGTTCGCAGGCTGGTGCCTAATCCATTGTGCCACCAGCCAGGGTGTCAGTTGCTTTTAAAAAAGGCTTTATTGCAGCTTCCATGCATAAAGAATGAAAAGTTCTACTGTACACTTACATCCAAGCTTCTAGAAACATTGGATATGTGATCATGGTTACTGTTGGTCCTTAAAACTTCGGCAAAGATTTTGACAAGAAAATACTGTGGAAGCAACACTATTCAACCCAATATGCACCAAAATAAATATACATATTGGGTTGAATAGTGTAGCAAACATTGCATTTTGGGAAATTGTGCATCTAATAAATGCATAACATTGACCCTCAATTGTTTAGGCTTCATTCTAATGGTTCATAAATGCCATAATAACTCTAAGCAGCATTTCCCTCAGTTCTTAAATCTGCAAATGGATCATTGGTACAACACCTCTTCTCTTGAGCAGGAGCTGGTATGTGTGAACTGATTATGTAGTAGAGGTATGAATTCCTAGCTTTTAAAGATTCTGTTGATAAAAATATATGCCCAAGAAATGGCTCCTGTTTCACAGACCTTTGCATAGACTATAACATATGCCAAATTTGGTTCACTGAAAAAGGCTATGTAAGAATGTCTCCATGACTGGCACACTCAGAATTGTATGTTACCATGCCTTTGAGAAGTTCCCAGACAAATGGCATGGTTTTCAAGATAAACTTTGATTTTTCTTAAGAACCAGCCAACAGTCTTTTCTGGGAGCAAAATCACTTAAGATCAACCCCCTTTCTAAATCAGTGCAGCAAAACCTACAGAAATTCAAAAAGGAACCTTACTGTGACCCATTTCTCTTAGCAAATCTAGCATAGGTTATAACTTCTGTTTCCCTCAGGATAGAATTCATAGCTCCATAAGATCTAGTATATACTGAATGCCTATCACTTGCCAGAATATACCTACACTATACTCATCACCATACTTAGAATTTAATGAAGTAGTCCCCAAATCACACAACTGTTTAGAGAAGCACCTCAAAATTTAGGCCTATTGTTACCAAAATCTATGCTGTTTCAAAAAACTAGCTTTATGATTTCTTATTTACCTCAATATTCAGATCATTCCTGTAAGATTGTGGGTGCAGAGGGAGGGTCACTTTCACCAGAACCAAAACCAAAGGGGTTGTTTGGTTTATTTTAGGGAGAAGGAATAATCATTTACTAATTCCCTCAATTCTTGATACTTTTATGCCAGTGGAGGAAACAGTCTTAAGGTTTGGTCCATATTTGCAGTAGTAATATAAAATTGTTCTCAAATATGTATTCATTAAAATAAAGTCTTCGAGTAACATACAACCATAAAGTAAAACTAGTCATTGAGGAGTTAACTGAATTGTCTTCACACAATGCAGAATTAGGTTAGAGTAGATGCTAAGAATACAGTGTGTACACATGTTGTTAATTGGTAGTACAAGTTGAGGTATATTCTGAAATGATCTAAAGGAGTATTCAGTTTGCAAAATGTATTAACATCAAGTTTGAGCTATGCTCAGGAAGAACAGTATTTTTTTTAAAGATTTTATTTATTATTTCCAGAGAGCAGGGGAGGGAGAGAAGCAGAGAGGGAGAGAGACATCCATGTATGGTTGCCTTTCACCTGCCTCCAGCTAAGGACCTGGCTGGAGACATGGCTTGCAACCTGGTTTTGTGCCCTGGCTGGGATTCGAACCAGTGACCTTTGGGTTCACAGGCTGGTGTCTTACCCACTGTGCCACCAGCCAGGGCAAAAAGAATAGCATTGACACTGAACAGCAAATAGTGACTAATTCTCTGTCATTTTGGTTGGTTCTGGGGTATATCATATAATTTTTTTTTTTTTTTTTTTTTTTTTTTTGCATTATATGTGCTTTCCTGATTTGAGTTTTCTAAGACCTGTCTAAAAATCAGTTTATATTTTCTGGGCTAGAGAACCTAATAGTAAGGGGAAGCAGCCCAGGTGTATTTAAGATGGCAGGAAGAGATCAGCTGGGTATTTACTTGCAGTTATTATTATCAGCCTGTATATTGGGACTCAGGATATCTGTATTCTCTACATGAAACAGTATGTATTCCCACATGACTGAACTGGATGGAGAAGTTCTCCTTTATAACCTAAGTCACCAAAACTCCTACCATGGAGCCAATGGCACAAAAGTAGCAGTTCCTTTGCTGGTAGAGACCTATTCTCAATCCTTTTTCCCACCCCAACATATCTGACCGTTATCAGTGGATCACCAGAACAGAGATCTCATGAGAGATGAGCAGACCTGGTAGGTATATAAAATCCTAGGGAAAACATATGAATATGTGTTTTTAAAATCCCACCAAAGGGATTTGGATACAATGCCCAGCTCATCTCAGAAAATGACTCAGTGATAAAAGGATTTCTAAGGAGCAAAATTCTGTACATTCAGTGAACATTCTATAAATATTCATAATAGATCATGGTGATAACCATTAGTGCCAATAATAACATTTATTGCATCCTATAGATTACTTTTAAATGTATTACTATAATTATCCTGATTAATCGTACCCCTGTTCTATGTTAAATATTGTTTTGTTTTTAACTTCATGAGGGACTTATAAAATAAGAACCTATAAAACTATTATAAGATTATTTCTATTCCATCTTGTTGGAGTCTTGCCTACACTAGAGGCCTGGAGACACAATCCGGTTTTTCAATGCTGCTTACATGCACTGCCAAGGAAAACTGATTTAGTCAGTTTAGGCTGCTATAAAAATACACTGTAGACTGAGTGGCTTAAACAACAACAACAAAAAAATATTTGTTTCTAACAGTCTGGAAGCTGGGAAGTCCAAAATCAAGGTGCTGGCAGATGCGGGTCCTGGTGAGGGCCCCTTCCTGGCTTGCAGATGACTACCTTCTTGTGTTTCCTCAAGAAGGATCTGTTCTTAATAGAAATTTAAGGCTGAGACAGACACTACTCTTCCTCTCCTTAGGAAGACACTAATCCCATTGTTGGGGCTTCATCCTTACGGCCTTATGGAAAACTAATTGCTTCTCAAAAGTCTCACTTCCAAATATTTTCATACTGGAGGGATTAGGGCTTCAACATAGGAATTTTGGGGTGGCATAAACATTCAGGTTATGGCAACAATAATATAAAACACTCAACAACAACAATAATGATAAGCTATTTGCTTATAAAATGTCATCAACAAAGAAGCCTTTATTTGTAACTCTGCCATAGTTTCTCCAATTATTTGTGATAGCATTTTTTAGGCCTCAACCAGGGACTGTGAAAGAAGAAGAAAACTCCTAAAGAAAGATATTCCAAACTGAGAAAGTAGGATTATTATAATTTTATATTTTGGTTCTAATGAGGTCCTTGGAGTCTTTAGCATAGTTTTACTTTGTAGCAGTGATGGCGTTTTCAGTGACATCCTTTTGAAATTCAAGAAATGACTGTAAATTAAGTCCACCAAAGATGAACTAGACATTATATAATTCTACAAATCTTTTTCTGATTAATGAGAGTTCTCTCTCTTGTCTCTTCTTCTTCCCTCCTTCTTTTCATTCTTTCTCTCCCTGTTTTTCTTGCTTATTTTTTACCTTTTTGAGATGACACAACTAATGTGTCTGGTGTAGATGAAGATCACTTCAACAATCTTCATGTTGAGAAAGACTATCTCTTCAGGATACATTTCAGTGGTATCCAGAGATAGTGGCACTACATTTTTTAGAAGGGAATACAAGGAAGTTAACTTCAGTTTAATTGCTTCAAGGAAAGAAATTTCTGTTTTCTTATTGCCTCAAATAGGTCCTAAGCAATTTCTATTAGGAACAGGTCAAATCAAGGGATGTAGGCAACAAAACACATGACCAGGTAACCTAATGTTTTGTAAACTAAGCAGAGGTTTCCAAACATCTCAACTAGTTCTCTCCCAAGGGTAGTAGAATGTTCAAGATCATTTCAAGTGCTCTTCAGACTAAGATGAGGGTTAGGATGGCAGAGACCAATGTAATTACTCCAACTAAGGCAGTATTTTAGTTTCTCTGTATAGAGATGAAAATGTACCATAGTATTTCCGAATTTCCTCAGAGGTGTTTTCTTTTGGGCCTATGTAAAATCACTTAGGCCCCATAGGACAAACTTTCCTGCATAAAATCTGAGAAATTTAACAAAAGATTAATTAGAGGAGACAAATGCTGCAACTTCTTCAGACAACAAAGCTCCAGTGATAATACAGGTGACATGTATTAAGCTCTTATTCCTTGCATAAGAGTCCTTATTTTCTGCTCAGATATTTATTATAATTACTAAAATTATTTATAATATTATCTGAAAATGTGGGGGAATTGGGCATATTCTATGCTCTATATGACATTTATATAATTCTAAATGTTGTGATTTTTAAATTGCTACATTGTAAATAATTCCCTAAATCTACTTAACTTACTGAAATAATAAAGCCTGTTCCTACATGAATAAGAAATAGTTATGGACAAAATATCAGACATATATTTCTTGGTTCATTACATTTCATACATAGGCTTATACTTTAATGTTCTTTATCCTCAACTAAGTGTTGTATTAATGACTTGATAGAAGTTAATTAATTTTTATGGGTATCTTTCTGAATTTTCTATTCTATTTTTATTGTTGTTCAGTTACAGTTGTCCCAATTATTTCCTGAGTAATAGAAGTTATTTATTTTTTTAAAGATTTTATTTATTATTTCCAGAGAGAGGGGAAGGGAGAGAGGCAGAGAGGGAGAGAGGCATCCATGTATAGTTGCCTTTTTTCACCTGCCTCCAGCTACAGACTTGGCTGGAGACCTGGTTTGCAACCTGGTTATGTGCCCTGGCTGGGGAATCGAACCTGCGACCTTTGGGTTCGCAGGCCAGCGCCTTAACCACTGTGCTACCTGATGTAGATTTTTAAATAATTACTTTGGATAACCAACTCTAAGGAGAAAGGGACAGAAGCAAGGAGACCAAGTAGAAAGTGTCTGTAATAAACCAGTCAAAGATGACTGTAAGCTAGACTAGGATATGGAAGCAGTGGATGTGGTCCAAAGGGGTTGGATATGGGATATATTTTGAAGGGAGAGTGGAAAATATTACCATATGGTGGTTGATTTTACCACTACAACTTATATGTATGAAATAATTTCTCCAAAAGTTCAAAATGCAGAATTCTTCAAAATCATATAATCACAATTCACCTCATAAACCTCTGCTCATCAGCTTTATCCTATTTTTCATAAATTATGTATAGGTAAATTATAAAAAGAGTCCATAATAATTGCTGCCTGTTAGAGGTCTGGTGGCAAGTTCATCACTGATTCTGTACATAAATGCAGTGACAAGTTCCATGGTTTAATAGAATGCCTCTGAATGACAACTGTGCATACAATGGAACAGAATCCCTTTTCTAAAAATGTGCCAATTAATCTAAATTATCAATGTCAAATAATAAAAACAACATGAATTAATTATGATAATTTACATGCTTTAAATACACTTCATGGTGGCAATCAGTTTAGTATGCACGTATGCATATTTTAAATTACTATAATAGGAAAGATAAATATATCATAAGAACAATGAGAATTATTAAATAAAATTTAAACTAAAAGCACCTAAATATTACCTTTTCAGGGACTGTTTGAAAGGGAAGAAAGAAAGCATTTAGTGAAAGGGAGAGGGAACCTGGAATAAATGAAGAAAGAGTCAACCTAAGAAACATCTAAACCTGAAAAGAATTTTTATGAGTTTTATTTGAGCCAAACTGACAACACATGCCAGGAAGCATGCTCCACCATGCTCCAGAGAAGGACAGTTTGCAGTTTCTTTTATGTGTTTGGAATTAGGAAGATTATATGAATGTGGGAAAAAGCAAAGTCAGGGTTGGATGGCAGGATAGTTAACAAGATTATATCCTCTCTGGTGAGAGGTCTAGAAAAGAGGATACTTCAAATAGTGTGTAAACTGAATGCTCAAGAACAATGAACAGGGCTTGCTTAAGGTAAAGATAAACTTGTTACTATAGATATTATAATGCCTGAGGTATTACTACCCATCTTGGCCTTCCCAGTTAGGAATTTATGATCACATCACCCTGTGAGGTTACTTTCAATGGAGTTGCCACTCTCTGAATTAGTTTTCTTGGACTGCTATAACAAACTGTCACAAATTTAGTGGCTTTAAACCATGCAAATTATTCTCTTATAGTTATGAAAGTCCAGAATGAGTCTCATGGTGTTGGCAGTACGATGACTTCAGGAGACTCTAGGAGACAACCTGTTTTCTTATATTTTCTAGCTTCTGGAATCCACTTTCCTCTGCCTCCTCTTTTTTTTTTCTTTTTAAATATTTTATTTATTATTTCCAGAGAGAGAGGAAGGGAGAAAGGCAGGCAGAGAGGGAGAGAAATGTCAATGTATGGTTGCCTTTCACCTGCCTCCAGCCACGGACCTGGCTGGAGACCTGGCTTGCAACCTGGTTATGTGCCCTGGCTGGGGAATTGAACCAGCGACCTTTGGGTTCGCAGGCTGGTGCCTAATCCACTGTGCTACCAGCCAGGTGCCTTCTTTTTATAAAGATATTTCTTACAAGAATTATATTTAGATACCACTAAGACAGTAAGTCAAAGCAGACCAATCTAAGAAGCAGAAAAACAAAAGTCACCTAAAATGGGGAGACAAAGAAATAAACTCTCAGCAAATCGAAAGGAGAAATCTACAGGAAGAGAGCAAAATGAAATAGAGGCAAGCACCCTATCAGACATGGAATTCAAAATAATGATGATAGAAAAGCTCAATGAGCTCAGCAAGTTCAAAGAAAACTACAAACAACTCCTGGGGAACTATGAAGAACTACACAAGTATTAAAAAGGACATAGATGCCATCAATAAGAGCTAGGAGGAAATGAAGAATGCCATTTCTAAACTGAAGAACACAGTAGAAGGAATCAAAAGCAGGCTAGAGATAGCAGAGGATCGGATCATCGAGCTGGAGGTCAATGTAAAAGAATTATATTTTAGGCCCCCTTGAGCAATTCAGGATAACTTCCCCATCTCAGGAGCTTGAATATAACCAAGCACTCCTACAATGCCCCTTTTGCCATTCACATGTCCCAGGAGTTAAGACTTGGATAGCCTTAGAAGCCATTATGTAACCAACCATAGAGCACCTCAGGCTAAAATGAAATATATTGCCAATAAAACTTCAAACTTCTTGCCCTGACCAGTGTGGCTCAGTTTCTCAGATATTGTCCAGCAAAGTGAAGTCACCAGTTCAATTCCTGGTCAGGACACATGCTTAGGTAGCAGGTTCAGTCCCCAATCAGGGTGCATGCAAGAGGTAACTTACCATCACACATCACTATTTCTCTTCTTCTCTTCCTCCCTCCCTTTCTTGGCTCTAAAATTAAATTAAAATATCTTTTTTAAAAACTTCAAAATTCTTTATACACTTGGATATTAATATTCAAGTGAAGATCAGATATAATCAATACTCATTAAATTCTACTTGTTGAATTCAATCTATTGAACTGGTCATGAACATTTGAATCCATATTATTTAATAGGGCATATTTAATAACTTATCCAGTAATTTCTGGAGTACCAAGGGAGTTCAACCCAACAGGGTTTTGTCTGTTTTTAAGTCTGTTGTGATGAAGTATACAGGCAGGGGATTATCACAGCTCAATAGTCCAGAGACCAACGCTGAGGAAACTAGCAAGGCTAGCAGGAATGCTCCTGATTGATAAAATCCAGTAGCTGAAGAAATTCAAAACACTAATTTAAAAGAATATGTGCATACCAATGTTAATTTCAGTATTATTTACAATAGCCAAGATATGGAAGCAACCCAACTGCCCAACAATAGATGAGTAGATAAAGGAGAAGTGGTACATATGTGCAAAAGAATATTATGCAGCCACACACACACACACAAAAAAGAATGAAATCTTACCATTTGCAACAGCAAGGAGGAATCTAGAGGGCATTATGCTAAGTGAAATAAATCAGTCAGAGAAAAACAAATACTATATGATTTCACTTATATGTGGAATTTGAACAGAAAAATAAATGCACAAACAAAAATAGAAATAGACTAATGGATACAGAGAACAGACAGATGTTTGCCAAAAGGAAGTAGAGCTGTGGGTGCTGGTTGAAAAGATGAAGGGATTAAGATATACAAATTGGTAGTCACGATATTTACAGAGATGTAAAATACAACATAGGAAATATAAATAATATTTTAATAACTATGCGTAGTGCCAGGAGGTTACTTGACATATCGGGGATATCACTTTATAAAAAGTATTCTTGCCTAACTATAATGCTGCTCATCTGAAACTAATACTATTGAATATAAACTGTAATTGAAAATAAAATGTGAAAAACAGTCCATTAGCCGTCTCCAAATCCCCCCAAAGGGGGATTGTCCTGTCTGGTGTCAGCATCATGAGGATCCAATCCAGTGTGTGGTCACAGAAATGGAACAATTTCTCAACAAGGACAGCTGAGGCCAGTGGTTTCATTCCTGAATAGCATTTGGGGTCCCGTTTCTCATCACCACCCTCAAGGCAAAATTCCAGGGGCAAAAGTTTGGTGATAAAGAAAAGGCGTCCTTATTCAAAAGCTTTACAATTTTGAAATAACAGTTTTCCACATGCATTGGTCACTTAAGCCTATCAGTTAAGGCTAAACTCTTTAACACCAGAGTTCTCCTATCATTTCCCCCTGTTAGTTTTGTCTTATTTCTATAGCGTTAGTTTACAAACTAAAACAACATAAGATGCAAAAGCTACACAATTTTGGAAGAATGTCAGGCTTCTGCCTCAAAGCCTGTCCCCTCTAGAACACCCAAGAATAAACCCACCACCTTCTGCCAGGCCAGCCCAACCCTAGGTTGGGCCCATATTTCCTTCCCATCCAAAATACCATCTATTGGGAAAGGCAGGCAGCTGCAGCACATCATCCAGGCATGCTCCACGAAGAGCCAAGGAGGACCGAGCCAGCCTATCCAGAAGCCCCTGAGTCCTTCTTTTACTTCAAATCTTCTAGCCCATAACTCTATGTGCCCTGGGGACATTCAATTGCTCAGCCAATCCCATCCTAGACTATTTACTGTTGCCTCAACAAACTCCTCCCACAATCCCTCCCTACTTCGCCCAGTGATATGATCAGATCTCTCTGTATCAGTTTTAGGATTTTATCTACTTAGAGAAGAATATGAAGTTGAGGACATAGGTAATAAGGGCCAACCTTCCTAGGCAGAAAGCTAGGAAAATCTAAATGAAGAATCAGCTTGAGAATGAAGGGTGCTTACCAGAAAACCAAGGCAGAAGTCCTGTCCTGTTTACCGAGCCGACTTGGGACAGAGGCTGAAAGTTAGCCTGTGTGCAAATGCCTTCCCCTGTCACTTACCAGGGGAACAAGAGGAGACTACCTTGAGAATTCACTCTCTCATGTGTTGATCAGGATTGTATCAGAAAACAGAACTGAAACTCTAGGTTGGAAGTGCTTGGGGAAGACGAGGACTTATGAAATGTAGAATTATATCCCTGGAAGAAGCATGATAAAGGCTCTAGTTGATTACTTTTACTCTTTAAAATTAATCTCCCCTAGATTCAAAGACCTTTATCAGAGCTGAAAATTGCCCTTCTACCCTAAAGAGGGGAACTCTGGCATGGTATGTGAGGTGGTCCAGGGAATAATGGTAATTAATGCACAGGGGTGCTTTGCCTTTTTTAAAGTGCTCCAAAGTACACTAATCTGCTTAATTCTCACAGCAACCTGTGAGGAATTATTTTACAGATGGGAATCTGAAGTATAAAAAAGTTAAGTAACTTGTTTAAGGTTTACACAGTTAGTGAAGACTTGAACACAGGCACTCCTCTCCAAAGCTCATGCATGTGGTCACCAAAACATGTAGCCTCTTCTGCACAAGCTTCCTTTTGTGCTCCTCCCTGTGTATGATGCACCGCACACTATCAAGGCCCAATAAATATCTGTTGGGCTGATAGATAAATAAGGATGGATGCATCAGTGAGAGAATAGATGGAAGAAAACCCAGCTGAGGGAATACAAGCTTTATTTGAAAAAGTCCTGAGAATATTTCTACTATAGCCTCTCCCAAAGCAAAAAAGTATTACTTCACTAATAACCAACCCATCTGTCTCTTTTATTATTGTACGCATTCTGCAAAGCTTCATACACACTGCAAAGCTTCGACAACTAAAATAGGACCCAAATTGGCTAAGTATCATAAACAATATGTGCAGCTCTTTAAAAAAAAAAAAAAAAAAAAACAAATACAAGCTAACATTACAATAAATGGAACAAAAATGTTCTGAGGCAAATGTGGAAAATTGCCTATACCCTTTCATTACTCTGTTTTTATGTGTCAAAGGTAGTTCTTTAAATACTCATTAGTCATTATTATAGTAAAAGGCATAGTGTTTGCTGAATTCTGACTTGAATGAAAGTGAATGGGAGACAAGAGCTTTGTCATCAATATCTTCCCTCTTGTTATGTTCCAATGTTTGGTAATAGACAGCTCTCCTACTATTATTGCTGGTCTTATTTTAGTATTTTGCTAATATGTTCATTGAGCATGATATATATTTGAAGTGCTTTTGACAAAGAATTTTCCGCAGGTATCTTTTACCCTATAATGTTCTAAGAACACATTTCTTTTTTTATTATTAAAATATAGTTGGCTTACAATAGTATATTGGTTACAAATGTACAACACAGTGTTTTGACATTTATATACCTTACTATATAATCACTACTCTGTTTAGTAACTATCTGCCATGATGCTGAGTTATTATAATATTATTGACTATATTCCCTGTGCTGGTACACATTACTACATTATAACAGATTATTTCTTTCATAAGTGGAAGTTTGTACCTCTTATTCCCCTCACCTATTCCAATCCCCCCCACCTTGCCCCTCGGGCAACCATCAGTTTGTTCTTTGTTTCTGTGAGTCTGTTTTTGTTATGTTCATTTGTTTTTTAGATTCCACTTATAAGTGAAATCATATGATATTTGTCTTTGTCTGACTTATTTCACTTAGCATAATACATTCCAGGACCATCCATGTTGTTGAAAATGCCAAGATCTCATTCTATTTTTATTTCTGGGTAATATTCCATCAATTGGCCAAAAAGTTTGTTTAGTTTTTTCTGTACTGCTTAGTTGTCTTTGACATCATTTTAATTTAGTTAGATTGTATTGTGACAGCTATCTCATCAGTGTGCATTTTTAAAAAATCAAAATTTATAAATTATTGTGTAGCCATTTTGATATTGAAGATGGAAGAAAATATGCATTTTCAGTATATTAGGCTTCGTTGTTTCAAGAAATGTAAAAATGCAACTGAAATGCAAAAATAGATTTATGCAGTGTATGGAGAAGGTGCCGTGACTGATCAAACATGTTAAAAGTGACTTGCAAAGTTTCTTTGTGCTATTGAAAGTTTGGCCAAATAATCCTTTGCTGTGTGGCTGTCTGATAGCCTCTGCCCACTAGAAGCCAATATCAGAGATAGCCGACTTACTCAGAATATTCAAAGTAATGTTATTGGTGAAAATGAAGAGTGTGCCTTTTATTTTATGAAAAAAGTCAAATGGACTTAATGGCCAATCCTACATATGTACACACGTGTGTGTGTGTATACATATATATATACACACACACACACATATATATATATATGTGTGTGTGTGTGTGTGTAGATATGGTGGAGGAAACTAGGTTTACAGTGGTTATTATGAAAAATAACAAGTAACAGTATAAGGATAAACTCTGGATTTCACACATTCATAGCTATAATCTACTTTTCCCCACTCTGTGCATACACACACACACACACACACACACACACATATATATATATTCCTATCCATATATATATGTTCCTATCCAGAACATATTCAATTATGTTATATGTTAAATAGAGACATTTATTGAAGAAGATGCAAAACACAAGAAACATTGTACACAGAACAATGACACCTTAGTCCCCTTCAAAGTAGGTACATTAGGAGCTCTCATAATTCTCCCAGTCTTCATCAGCTGCCCCATCATATTTTCCTGAATCTCACCCATGGCCTGAAATCTCTTCCCTTTCAAAGATAATTTTAGTTTTAGGAAAAGCCAGAAGTCATAGGGCACCAAATTTGGGCTATAGTGGGGCTGAGTCACCTGGGTGATTTGATGTTTCACCAAAAACCTCTGCAGGAGACCTGATGCATGAGCAGGTATGTTGTCATGATGGAGCTGCCAACCGCAACTGCCCATAACTGCAGCCTTCTAAATCATCCAAATAGTTTCCATGAAGGAATGTTCAAGCTTAACACAAAATTCAATGCAGCTTCATTGCTCTACTAGCTCAGTCATTTTGAATCCAATGGTTACACGAAAATGTGCTCACTCAGTGGTGCCTACCACCCTCACTAACTAGTATAGTGAAGTTGTCATTATTCATGCATGTGCATTCTAGTCCACTCTCCTTTACTGCTATAGGTTACATAGATGTCGCACAAACCATTCTTGTTATATTAACAATGGTGGGACACTTTCTGGACAGACCTTATATACCAAAGCTTCTTTATCCATTTATCTATTGATGGACACCTTGGTTGCTTTCATATCTTGGCTATTGTAAATAATGCTACCAGGTACATAGGGATGCATATATCTTTTTGAATTAGTGTTTTTTCCCCTTTGGCTAAATAGCAAGAAGTGGCATTAGTGTTCATATGAAAGCTATATTTTCAATTTTTTGAGGAATCTTCATACTGTTTTTCATAGGTTGAAAATCTTCACACTAATTTGCAATCCCATCAATGATGCACAAGGATTCAATTTTCTTCCCAACATTTGTTATTTTTTTTACTTTTTGATAATAGGCATTCTGACAGGTGTGAGGTTGTATCTTATTGTGGTTTTAATTTGCATTTTCCTGAAAATTAGTGGTGGGACACTTTTTCACATGCCTACTGGCCATCTGTATGTCTTCTTTGGAGATGTATATTCAGGTCCTCTGCCCAATTTTTAATCAAATTATTTGGTGTTGAGTTGCATGAATTCTTTACATATTTTGAATATTAACTGTTTATCAGATGTATCATTTGCAAATATCTTCTTTGATCCAGTAGGTTGTCTTTTCATTTTGTTGATGGCTTACTCTACTGTGCAGAAGCTTTTTAGTTTGATGTAGTACCATTTGCTTATTTTTTCTTTTGTTTCCTTTGCCTGAGGAGACATATTAAAAATATATCGTTAAGCACAGTGGATAAAGCACCGGCCTGTGAACCCAAAGGTCGCTGGTGTGATTCCCAGCCAGGGCACATAACCAGGTTGCAAGCCAGGTCTCCAGCCAGGTCTGTAGCTGGAGGCAGGTGAAAGGCAACCATACATTAATGTCTCTCTCCCTCTCTCCCTTCCCCTCTCTCTGAGGATAATAAATAAAATATTTTAAAAAATAAAGAGAAATTATTTGACCTTCAAATATATATATATATATATCGTTAAGACCAATGTCTAAGTGTATACTACCTATATTTTCTTCTAAGATTTCTAAGGTTTCAGGTCTTAATATGTCTTTAATCAATTTGAGTTTATTTTTGTATATTATTTTGGTCCAGTTTTATCTCTTTTTTTTTTTTTTTTTGCATGTTGATCCAATTATGTACCCACAGCTCAGCTCCCAAATTGGTCCTGCTGGAGTGAGCTCCAGGCACAGCACAGGGAACAAGAGGTAGTGGCTGTGCAGCTCTGTCAGGGCACCTGGTTAGAGCTTCCACTCACGCTCTCTTGGTGGGGAAAGAACCTGAGGAACGGTGTCTACCAGTGCTGTAAATCCCAGAGAGTTCCCTAAGACTCTCCAGAGTTCCAGAGACTCTCACAGTTCCCCAGCCTCTCTATTTGGTCTTTCTTGTTCTCTGTGCAGAAGCTGTTCAGTCACCCTCAGTTGTCTCTCAGGATGAATTGCTCTAAATATAGGTGTATATTTAGTGGGTTCACAGCAGAGGGAAAAGTTCTGAGTCCTCCTATGCCACCACCTTGGACCTGCCTCTCCAAGAATACATTTCTTTTTTAAGTAGCATTTCTAAACGCAACACATCTTATCCAACTGGGCTTGAGTGCAATTTTTCTTTCATCTTATTCTGAAACCAAATTCCTTTTCACAGAGAAAAAAGAACACTTACAGGAAAATGTCTGGCATTTCCTTAAGCATTTAAGTTTTCATCCAAGTATTACTGACATAGTCAATTGATGCATTAATGTATAGCAGATTCTATGAACATATTTAAATTTTATGGGTTGGTAAATTTTCAAATAACTGAAGGTTGTATGATACCCTTGATAATAATTACTTTGTACAGAGAGTCCGTGTGAATTGGCTGTTGAAAAACATTTACATGTTTCATGGTTTTTTGGCTTCTAGCCCACTTCACTTAGGCCTAGTCTGATCATCTAGTCATATTTTCACAACAATTCAAATGATAGGATCTTTTCCAGTATCATTTGAAATGCTTTACAGTTGTCCTTATTGGCCTTTCTATTTATGAAAACAGAGAGCAAAGGACAAAATATTTTTTTTTTTAGTTAAACTCAAGCAAAAACAGTAGATTTAAAAAATTTTTTAGTTTCAGATCTCAGCTGGGTCACACTTTCATATTCTCTGTTTAAGGACGAATGCCTTGATGTCCTGATCTTTAAGTCAAGATGGTTTTCTGTAGTCATTTTTCTTTCATTCACTTATTAACTGATTCATTCAATACAATTTCATTGAGTCCCCAATATGTGTCCACTTGTACACTGGACAAATAAATAATAGTTAATTGGCAGTTTAATAGGAATGATAGATATGTAAACAGGAATTAGAATGTTGAATGCAAAGTGATATTATAGAGGTAACTACAAGAATTATGGGACCTAAGATTAGAGAGGAGTAAGGAGTGGGGAAATTTGAGGGGGAGGACAAGAAACTATTTAATCTTGTATCCTAACATATTAGGATTTGAGGAACTTTTCAATGTTTTTGATTCACTTCTTGATAGAAACACATTATACTAGATAGGAAACAGCCTTGAAAGTCAGTTCTGTCACCAATAACTACTTTGTATCTTTGACAAATATCTTAACCCTTTTATTCCTGGTGTGCATTAGAGTTTTATTGGTATAGCGGCTGGCCCACTTCCAAACTCCTTTTTCTATTTCCAAAAAAGTTTTCATTACATGGATCTTGGTGTTGGTCAATTCGTGCTACAAAAATTAAAGGATAATGGTATTTGCTCTCCTCCGTACTTCTGGAAGCTAGGGCTCAGGACAACATCCAACCAGGCTATTCTTTGTGGTTCCTGCTACCCCGCCTCAAATGGCACCTGCTCATTTTCAGACCCTGGTTCCAGCCTTCTTCACATACTTCCAATAAATTATTTTTCTGATTAAGATAGACAAGGTTTATTTCTGTTGCTTGATACCAAGAATCTTGGATGTGATTCTCTCATTTAATGTTTCAGGTAAGGTTTTGTTCTGACTTAAAATGATAAAGTAGGTAAAGTTCATTATGCACAGAATCTAGCACACTATGGATTGATTATCCAGGTGGAATTGTTAAGGTGTTTTGTGGAGAACTCAAGAATACATTAATGATCATATCTCCAATTCTTCTCAATAGATTAAATAGAACGATTAAGTTATTGTCAAAGACACAAAGTAATAGTGGACCA
This sequence comes from Noctilio leporinus, assembly GCA_004026585.1. Classification (NCBI taxonomy): domain Eukaryota; kingdom Metazoa; phylum Chordata; class Mammalia; order Chiroptera; family Noctilionidae; genus Noctilio; species Noctilio leporinus. The sequence goes on along the minus strand of PVIW01003209.1, from coordinate 127,841 downwards.
AACTGGGATCCAAATCTGTTCTCTGTCCTCGATAAATTCTGAATAGTGGGGCTCAAAATACCACTTCATTGGTAGTTGCATCTAATAACAATCAATTCTGAGATTTGGTGAAGCTGCTTTAAAGCATGTGACTTTGGCTTTCAGTATTAATAGAGTGTCACATCTTTGAAGAGCAAAATCAGTTTTTGAAACCTTTCAACATCCTGGTTGACTATAGGATATAAAGACATAATCACTCCACTCAGGCAAGAAACAGACCCATGTGTAATTTCTCTCCTAAGCACTACTCTTTTTCTGTTCCACGTAATTTGTCACACACTGCTTCATTATCTGATTCTAAACATTCCATTATTTCTCTAATGATTTCTTCTGTAACTCAAAGCTCTACATTATGTTCTTTTTTTCTGTTTGTTTAGTTTTTAGTTTTAAAACTTGTAGAATTTTATTAATGACTTTTTGTCATTAAAGTCAAATTTTATTGTAGTTATAGAATATAATCTGCATAATATTAATTCTTTGTTATCATTGATAAGTCCCTTGTGACTTTGCTCAGAGCCTGTTCTTTGTAATTTTTCCATGTGTGCATAAAAACCAACACAAATTTATTAATGACTATATAGATCTCTTAGTTCAAACTTGATGCATTATTCAAATATTTTCTGCTTTTGCTTATATTTCATATGATTGCTTATCAGCTTCTAAGAGGAAATTGTTTTGTTAAAATCTTAATTATAGTTATTGATTTATTTCCTTCTCCTAGTAGTTATGACTTATGCATTTTAAGGATTTGTGATGATTTTATGCATTCTTATCCTTTTAACTATTATTTAATAATTTTGTTTTTCATGATTTTTTAATCTTGAATATTACTTCAACACAAAATTGTTACTCATATTTTTGTGTTGCCTTTTTCAATCTATTTATTTTGTTTTAAGTATATACTATCCTGCTGGTTTCTTATTTTTTTTGCCTGAAACCCTCTGTGTTTTAAAACTATTATTTGTATTTGACATTATTACCATTATGCCAGAACTCATTTCTACCTTATTATTTTTACTTTATATTTATCATAATGTTTTCCCTTTCTTTACTTTCCTTCACAGAGAGATTTTTTTTTTACTTGTTTGAAGATTAATTTCTTAAACTTTATGCCTGTATCTTCTCCCTAAAGAAAAACATTGCTTTCAGTGTGGTGAGGGACCCCCAACCCACAGAGATCCCTCAATGCTGTGGATAAAGTGAATACTTCCCAGGAAGTTTGTGCTAGAGGAGAGAAGGCTGGCCAGAATAATAGACAAAGGCCCCATCTGCCCACCTCCAAGGGTTTTTATTGATCACACAAGGTGAGGGAGGGTTGCACATACACAAAGCAATTCATTACCACAGAAGAATATTCAAAAAGAAGGGAGTTGTTAAATTTAGATTAGGTGATGCCAAGAACTTCAGGTGGTTAATACAATTTTAGGGAGGGTGAGATTACATGTGGAGTAATTACATGTGGAGTGAAGGTTTTAACATTTGCTGCAAGTACAATAATTAAGTCTCAGGAATTTAGGTCACAGGTGTAGACTTCAAAGGACTTGTGGAATATTTTCAAGGCCAGACTCTTACCTGGGACCCCCCTTGACTATAGCATTGAGGCCTGTATGCACCCAGTTTTCCAGTCAGGTCTTACAGGCTTGGCCTGGCTTGCATGGGGCTCCACACCCCAGTGCTTTCCCAGGGGAACCCTGACACAGTATGTCTCATTACTCCCTACTCTCAGCCCTCCTTTCTCACTGATAGTTTTGAACTGTCATAATAACTATGTTTGTGGTCTCTGCTGATCTTCACCGAACTATTTACCTTCATTTACATATATTGCAAAGATCCCTCCTTAATTAATTTCTCTCTGCTGTTATACTTCCTACAAAAATGCTTTCATCTCCACATGAAAGACCTTCTGGGGCTTATATACCTGAGAATATCTTTATAGCCATTCACATTTACTTAACTGAATATAAAACTCTAAGTTCAAAGTTTTTCTTTTTCAGCACCTAGAAAATATTGCTTCATTATCTTCCTCTTTCCTGTGTCTTTCTTCCAAAATTTTGTATCAGTCTTAGTGTGTTTTCTTTATTTGTTTTGTTTTTCCTCTCTGAAGCTTTTTTTCTTTTCAAATTTTATAATAATCTGTTTACATGGGGTATTTCTTCTATCCAATTTGATTCTCAGGATGTTGACTCTTAATTTCTTCATGTATTTCTTATATAGTCATATACAGATTTTCATACTTCCTCTGTCATTGCCATGTTTTCTAACTCTTTTTTAAGGATGTGCTTTTTCTTTTCTTCCTTCTGATGCCTGTTGGAAAAAATTCTTTGACCAGTTTATTAACATAGTTGAAGAATATTTTAAAAAATATTTAGCCTATCTTTTCAGTTCTTGACCTCAACCAAATATTTGTCAAATATATTATTTCAAATTGCCAAATGATGCTGTAATGAACAAGGGGTGCTTTTATGTTCTTTTCAAATAATAATTTGGGTTATTTCAGATATATTCCTAGCAGTTGGATAGTTGGGTCAAAAGGCAGATCCCTATCTTTTTGATTTGTTGGTTTTCTTTCTTTTTTAAAAAAATATGTTCATTATATTAAAGAGAGGGGACTGGAGAGAGAAATACCAATGCAAGAGAAAAACTTTGATTGGTTGCCTCCCATACATGTTCCAACCAGGAACCAAACCCACAACCCAGGCATGTGCACTGACCAGGAATTGAACCCCCAACCATTTAGTGTACAGGACAATGCTTGCTCCAACCAACTAAGCCACACTGGTCAGGGTGAGTTGTTGGTTTTCTTTAGTGTTTCTGTTGGGTTCCTTTTCTGTGTGTGTGTGTGTGTGTGTGTGTGTATTTTCTGTGGTTTCAGTTTATGGTTACTATGATGTTCCTATATATTAAACTGTATCTATAATAGTCTACTTTAAACTGATAGACATTTAAGGTAATTCACATTCTAAAAGAGCTATATTTTGCTTCACTCTCCACTCTGTTTTTTATATCATATTTTATATATTTTTGGTTTGTGTTATCTCTAGATTTTTAAAATTGTAGTTAGAGTTAATTTTGCTACTATTACATTTTATTCTTCCTAATAATTTTAAGTGGTTGATTCATCATTCTGAGTAATATTTTTTGGATACATCCCCTTGAGCAAGGAATACAAAAAGCAAAATAAACAAATGAGACTTTATAAAACTAAAAACTTCTTCACAGTGAAGGAAACCTTTAACAGATCAAAATAAGATAAACTACTGAGTGAAGGAATACATTTGTAAATGATAAATTCAAGAAGGGGTTGATATCCAAAATATATAAGAAATATATACCATTTAAACACACAAAAATAAATAAATAATCTAATTGAAAAATGCTCAGAGGGCATCAAAAGGCATTTCTCCAAAGAAGACATACAGATGGCCAACAGACATATGAAAAAATGCTCCATTATTAATCATCAGGGCAATACAAATCAAAGCCACAATAAGATATAACCTCACACCTGCCAGATTGGCTGTTATCAGAAAGTCAAAAAATGAATTGTGCCCTGGCTGGTGGCTCAATGGATAAGGTGCCAGCCTGCAAATCCAAAGGTCTCTGGTTTGATTCCCCAGCCAGGGAACATGACCAGGTTGCAAGCCAGGTCTCCAGCTAGGGCCATGGGTGGAGGCAGGTGAAAGGCAACCATACATTGATGTCTCTCTCCCTCTCTGCCTCTCTCTTTCCCTCTCTCTAAAAATGATAAATACAATATTTTTAAAAAATAAATTGTGTTGGTGAGGATGAGGAGAAAGGGAACTCTTGTGCACAGTTGGTGGGAGTGCAAACTGGTACAGCCAGTTATAAAGAAACACATAAGGTATTACAATAAACTAAATGTAACCCATTGCCCTGTGACATGTCCATCACCTTTGCATTGGGGAAAGTATAAGAATAAAGTTTTTTTATGGTCAAAAAGCTTTGGGAAACATAGATAAAGTTAAGCAGGTTTTTCTGAGGTTTTTTATGTATAAATTTCCAGGAGAGGATGGAATACACTTCCTTCACATTGGACCACATTATTCTTTCCTCATAAAAATCCTGTCAATAACGTCTGTTGCACAGAAAGGAGTTGGGGATATGCTGGTTTAACTGAAAGGAAAAACCTTATTGGCAAATAGCAGGTAACATGGAAAATACTTACATATTTTAAAAAGGTAAAATTAATGTTTTGAATCCTATGAAGTGCCAGATATGTAAATAATACATGAACTACATTATGTCTTATCACCAAGATCTTACAGATGAAGAAGGATTTAAGGCTCAAAGATTAAAACAATGTGACAGAGCTAGTAAGTAAAAAAGGTAGCAGCTCCTATTAATTGAAATACTTCTTAAATATCTGGAATTGCAAACTATAAGAAAGACCAGCAAATAAAAGAAAAGAAGGATATGTATGCACAACTTGCATATTTTTCTTTTCATCATTTCACCCCCCGCCCTCAAAAAATTATGTTAACTGGAATCCACCGGGAGTAAGAGGGAGAAAGCAGTAAGTCTTAATACTAGAAGTACGGAACAAATGCAAATTGCTCTAAGAAAAAGTACAAAATGCCACAGAAAATACTATGTTCTTTTCACATTTTAGCACCACAATTTTTTTACCCCCACTAAGTAATTTTCATAGCAGGTCCATGAGGCACATGAATACTGAATCTGTATTTCTTTTTTTTTTTTTTTTTTAATTTTATTGTTGTTGTATTACATCCATCCCTTTTTTGCTCCCCTCTGTCCCCCCACCCACCAACCCATTCCCCCCAAAGTCAATCCCACCTGTTGTCCATGTCCATGGTTCCTTTATACTAGGTTCTTGTCTAAGCTGCTCCCCTGAATCTGTATTTCAATAGTCCTGGTTTCCTTTGAACATAGAACCAGTAAAACTAAGGCAGACACATTTTTAAACTATGTTGATTAAAAGAGGAAGTGCAAAAAGAAAATAAAAGAGGGAGTGGAATCTGAAATCTGCATTGGACATTTTTTCCTGTTGAATATATATATATAGATTATATACATATATTTTATCTCTATATGTGTCAAATACACACATACAATACATATGGGTAACTAATTAGTACTATTGTTCACTAAATATCTTCTGACTGTGCCCAATGCTGTTACTTAACAAGTTATTTTTATAAATTGGATATAGTTGATGATTGGATCAGAGGGCTTGACACAGATGAATGATTTCCTAAGAGACCACCACAATCTTTTTTGTTTAAGAACACCAAAAGGAACTTAAGTGACACTGTTCTGCAGGGTCCCCCACATCCTTAGGAAATGTAAACGCTTAAAGGGGTGGGGCCAAGAGCAATAAAATTGCCAGGTTCTAGTCAATGGGCCACTTTTGCAGTATCCAGGCACTCTAGGGTCAGACATTTCTCATGAGGAGCACTAATAATGTAATTTGTGCCAATGTAATCGGGCAGGACTATATACTGTGAGTGGTTTTAAAGGGAGTGGGACTTAAAGGCACAATTGCACTTTTAATATAAATCTGTACACCCCTCACATAAACAAAATACCTTTCCTTTTCACCACAAAAAAAAAAAAAAAAAAAAGGGAATTTGTGATTCGAAAGAAGGTCACCTCTCCAAGTCAATAACTACTACCCAATTGCTTGAAGGATTTTTCCAGGTAGGTGGCCTGGAAACATTTTAGTTATTGCCATCTCTGAATTTTAAAATCTTTTTCCTCTTAAATATCTTGGAGAACATGAAACAAGGCAAGATCACTTGTAGTTTTAAGAGCATTTCCCTACACAGAACGCTGTCTTTCTTGACCCTCACTATAGCCTTATAGGAAGTCGAGTGGGCACTTTTATTCCCATATTTAAGATGAATCAACTGAGGCTTATACAGCCACAACGAAGCAGGACTCCAAAGGTCAAGTTCAGCACCCTTAATGTCACAACCTTGGGACTCTGCATGAATCAACTGGGAAGCGAAGTAGAACTTCCACTGAGAACTGCACCTCAGAAAATCTTTGGTTTCTTTTCCAATATTTCACAGATAGTTTTCTGAGACAGCAAATTTATACCATAACCACAATGCACAAACATTTTGATCAGAAAGTCATGTTGGTGTATCTACAGAGTAGATAGAGGTAACCTTATAGTGTTTCTTCGTTTTGTTTTTCTTTTGTGAAATAGCCCGAAAACAGCTCGCCCTTGCTGTTCTTCAAAGCCTACCGTCACCAAAGTTAAAACGAAGAGCTCCCGTAGTAGCTCTGCTTCGCTTGGGCTCGCTGCTGGGCTCCAGCTGTCCACAGTAACTAATCAATAATAGGTAGGTGTTCTTTCCTAGAACTCCTCCTTCATAGCGCCTCCTCCCTGCCTAGAGACTGACTCCTTCTCACCCCACAACCGCTTTCCAGCGCAGGAGCCTGGCAGTTTTCCCCCTCCGGTGCCCTGGTCAGCGATGCCTGGGTGACTGTTCTCCGGCAGCTGTTTTCTGTCCACTGGAAGAGCTGTCCCCACGGACTACTGTGGCCCAATTCCCGCCTGTCCTCTCGGTGAGAATCGGGCTTTTCCCTGGAGAACACCCCCCCCCCCCCCCCCCCAGGAATCTAGTTTAGACAAAATTCTCTAAGTTTTCCCCCACCCCCACCCCGAGCCCGGGAGAAACTGGAACACGGACAGAGGTTTCTTTCGCCCATGGCAGGGCAGCCATGAGAGCTGCGGTGGGACAAGTGAGTGCCTCCTTTCTGACAGCAAGGATGGGCAGGGTAACAGCCAGCAAAGAAGTTACTGGGGAGAGTGCCCTCTGGGGAGAGAATGTCCCCCCTAAGTCTCCCAGTTGTTACCCTGCCGGGGTGGGGTGAGAGGGGAGTAGCGGGGCTGGCAGAGATGAAATCCCCTTAGCCAAGCTGCCCTGGGAATAAAATGCGTCAGGCTTGCGCGGTGAGTGAAACCCCGGCTGAAGGAAGTGAAGTCCTGCGCCAAATTTAGAGTCTAGAGCCTGCGAGCCCCGCGATGAACTCGGTGTTCCGAGGTAACGTATTGAATGCCTCTGTTAAAGTCCAGTGCAGGGTTAGGTGGCTATTGAGGGAGGCTCGAGGAAAAAGGGGTAAGCCCCCAAAAGGCATGACACATCCTGTTCTCCAAGATTTTTGTAAGATAGGAGCGGGAAAGTGCCCAGGATCCGCCTTTTCGCCGAGGAATGCGCAAGTCTCCCAGCCCCACCCCTACAGCCGTGATGCAAAGAAGGCAGGTCACCAACGTAAGGAAGGGAAAAGAAACAACCCTGCAGGAAGGGGTAGAGAGGTGGAAAGAATAGGCACCAAGCAATCCCCAACCAAAGGAACGAGAGGGAGCGCCCTCTGGGGAAACAAACCCCGCCCAAATAATTGAGCTTGGAGCCCCGTGCTTTTTAGAGGCTTGGAGCACACCTCCCCAGTTTCGTCCGAGTTGAGCAAGGGCAGAGCAGGAAAAGCGGCTGGCAAGGGACCTGGAGCAGCGCAGTGGGCAGGTGGGACTCTGCGCGGGGAGACGCCAGCGGGAGGCAGAGCGGAGCCTGACCAGCCGGGTGTGCGGGAAGGAGAGCGCGGGTGGGAAGGGGCGCAAGCTCTCGGAGGCAGGAAGAGAGCGAGCCTCCGCAGAGGTTGAGGGGGCGCCGCATGGACAGCATGCCTTTCGCCAGAGACCCCGGTGCTGGGTCGGCGAGCAACTCCAGCCCTTGGTGGTCTCTGACCACCAGCGGGGCCAACACCAGCTGGGAAACTGAGGTGCCCGGGGAAGGCGGAGGTCCACAGAAAGACACTCGCAACGAGGAGCTAGCCAAGCTGGAGATCGCTGTGCTCGCCGTGACGTTCGTGGTGGCTGTGCTGGGTAACAGTACTGTGTTGCTGGCGCTACACCGCACGCCTCGCAAGACGTCCCGCATGCACCTCTTCATCCGCCACCTCAGCCTGGCGGACCTAGCGGTCGCTTTCTTCCAGGTGCTGCCGCAGCTGTGCTGGGACATCACCTACCGTTTCCGGGGAACCGATGGGCTGTGCCGCGTGGTGAAGCACCTACAGGTGTTTGTCATGTTCGTATCGGCTTACATGCTAGTAGTCATGACCGCTGATCGCTACATCGCAGTGTGCCACCCGCTGAAGACCCTGCAGCAGCCCGCGCGCCGCTCGCGCATCATGATCGCTGCCACCTGGGTGCTGAGTTTCGTGCTGAGCACGCCGCAGTACTTCATCTTCTCCATGGTCCAGGTGAACAATGTCACCAAGGCCTATGACTGCTGGGCCAACTTCATCCAGCCCTGGGGTCCTCGCGCCTACGTGACCTGGATGACGAGCGGCATCTTCGTGGCACCTGTCATCATCCTGAGCACCTGCTACGGCTTCATCTGCTACCACATCTGGCGCAACGTCCGCGGAAAGACGGCGTCGCGAGAGGGCCGGGGCGCCCAGGGCACCGGGGGTGCCTTCCACAACGGGCTCCTGCTCCAGCCCTGTGTCAGCAGCGTGAAGTCCATTTCCCGCGCCAAGATCCGTACGGTGAAGATGACTTTCGTGATCGTGACGGCTTACATCATTTGCTGGGCGCCCTTCTTCATCGTCCAGATGTGGTCTGTCTGGGATGAGAAGTTCACCTGGATTGGTAGGTGTGGGGACCATAGAGGAAGGTGCAGGGGCGGAGCCGTGGGAGTGAGGATGGGGGTTCTTTTCATAATGTCCTCTAGGGCAGCCCTTCTTAAACTTTTGAGAGCATATGAATCACACCTTGCCTGAAATTATCAAAAAGGCAAATTCCTGGCGTCCCTGCTCCAGACATTTTGACTCAATACCTCTGGAACAGGGCACAAGAATCTGCATTTGTAGCCTGCCTTGGTCCCAAGACCACAAATCCAGAAACTGGGCCCTGAGGCAAGCCACACAACTATAAAACAGAATGGCCAGTCATCAACCTCTGTGTTAATTACTTGCTTTTAGTCTATTATATTCAAGGAAATATTTTTACTCTCACAACTGCTTTTTGCTACTTTGTGAAAAAATATCACAATTCATACAGAAATTCTGTAGAAATTCCCCAAAGGCAAGGGTTAAATGGGTAAACTTTTTCTGAAGAAAGAATTCTTAAGAAGTCAATAATTCTAATTTGGCATTTAGCTAGCGTTCCATTTCTTATAATCTTTCATTTTTTCATAATAATTACTTTAACACTTTTTCTGGTATTTCAAAGAAGGATTTTTTTAACTCTAAATTTGTTAGAATCATTAATTATTCTTTCAGCAGTAACTTCACCACACAGGCATACACTTCTATGTATACCCTTACAGTGGTTTACTGAGAATGTCCTCTGCACCTACTAGCTTGTTTGATTTTAATTCCTTTACCAACTACAAAAACTAATTTCACCAGAATTTACCCCAAAGGGAATTGTTTAATGTTGTATCTTTTAAAAGATATTTCTTTTCAGTAAGAAAAAAGCTTTCAAAAGAATTTACCACCAACAACTGTACTTGGGAAATTGGTATCTGGAAAGAACTATCTTGTTCTTTGAGATTTAGTATAAAGAATATGTGAAATACTTTGGAGTTATATGTGCAAATAAAACATGAGAGTGAATTTAATTCAAACAAATAAATTTTTGTATGTCTAGTATTACAGATGAAAAATACAACATAAATGCTATATTTTTGGTTTATCATTTCCTGCCTTGTTTGGTCTTAGCAGCCTCTTACTTATTGCCAATCAAATAAAAATGCAGTCTAATAATTACTTTATTGGGATTTAGCCATGATTAGTAAAAACTTCTTTACTCATGTGTAGGTATGTTTATGATTTCCATTCTTTTTGAATAGTCTTAGTCATGAATCATGACCACCTTTATAACCTGTAATTTATTCTGGTATAGCATGAGTGAGAAGACCCATACTTATATCTTATAATCAAGGAGAAAGTCGGTACTTGCTGGTTATTGTTATCTTTAAAAAAATGCATATTATCTGCTGTTCTGTGAAAGTTTATAATATGTATAGAGTTTACCAGTGCAAACTAATATAAAATATTTCAAGACTGTTGGAATTTTCTAACTCAGCTGTTCTTAATAATAATCTAATTGTTTGAACCACAATTGAAGATGGTTTTCTTTTAAAAATCAAAAGAATTTTCTAATTAACCAAAGGAAAACAACTAAATATTGTATCCTTCGGGGATATAGTACTCTTGTTATTACAAGAATATGTTTTAATTTTAAATAGTTTAAAACTACTAAACATGATCCATGATGTCATACTTTTGACCGAGTTCTGGGATGAATACAATTTGGTGTATGTGGTTATAGAATCCTGAAATTTTATTAAAATTGCAGCCATTCTGTAAGTGCTATGTCCTTTAGCACATGCAGGTGCTGATATAAAGGATACAATTTTTTTTTTTTAAAAGGAACTTAATATCCTTAACCTCTTAAAAGTTCCATTTATTCTATTTAAATATTTTAATTGTGTTTTAAGATATTTAAATTAATTTAAAGGCATTTTGATTATGAAAATACTTTACAACTAAGCAATTTCCATATGCCACCTCTTTTCCTGATTAGCAAGACTTCATTTTCTATATTAACCCATAATTATTTCCCTGATTTCATTAGTCGGTAGAAAAATTAATTTATCCAGTGCTCAGTTATTTGCATTTTACTGTTTGAATAATCTCCCCTATGTTTTCCTTAGAGTCAGAAAACCCAGCCATCACCATCACTGCATTACTGGCTTCCTTGAATAGTTGCTGCAACCCCTGGATATACATGTTTTTTAGTGGTCATCTCCTCCAGGACTGCATCCAAAGCTTCCCATGCTGCCAGAACATAAAGCAAACCTTCAACAAAGAAGATTCTGACAGTATGAGCAGAAGACAGACTTCTTACACTAACAACCGAAGCCCAACAAACAGTATGATCACTTGGAAGGACTCACCTAAATCTTCCAGGTTGATCAAATTCATTCCTGTCTCAACCTGAGCCCCTCAGTCATGCAGTTGGCTCTTGTGACAGACTTTCTGAATCCAGCTAGAAGTCATGAGAACAAATGAACTACATGACATAAACATAAATCAATTTGTTGGGTGCAAGACTTTGTTTCTATTTGCATTTTCACATTGCTATGACCAAAAGCTATGAATTGTTTTATACAGAATGGTAGTAAAAAATATGCTACACTAAAATTTTCAGGCCTAATTTCCCAGAAGTAAATATAACAATTTTCTAAAGGAAATTTAACATAAGCTTCTAAAGGAAAAATCATAGCCATCCTGCCTTTATAGTTTGTCATTGGTTTCTTTTCTTCTTCTCCTATTTTTGTTGTTGTTGTTGTTGTTGCTGTTGTTGATTTCTGACAGAACTAAAGTTTGATTGGTTTAGGAGCCATGTAATGTAGGGACCTTATTTCTAAACAAAGTGAGCTCACCCTCAATCAGCCTTGGTGTTGGAAAGGAATTAGAAGAGACTTCAAAGAAACTGTTCCCATCCAATACAATTAATTTACACATCAAAAAAAAAAAAAAAAAAAAAAAAAAATGCAGCCTTGCTGTGGCTGGTGGCACAATGGGTAAGGCCCCAGCCTGAGAACCCAAAGGTCACTGGTTCGATTCCTCCAGCCAGGTCCGTAGCTGGAGGCAGGTGAAAGGCAACCCTCCCTCCCTGCCTCCCTCCCTTCCCCTCTCTCTGAAAATAATAAATAACATCTTTAAAAAAATACTTCCAAACTTAAAAAAATTGCAGCCTCAATCAGTGGCCTGGAGATGGGATGGTACCTTGGGGAGGTATGAGTGCTAGAGGTATATCTGAGCAGGGGTTGTCTGGCTCAGAGTGGAAAGAGGAAAGTTCTGTTAGAAGCTATAAATCACCCAGATTGCAAAACAGGAACTTCAGAACTGGCAGTTCTCTCCTTTAGGTTCCTCATGTTCTATGAGTTGTGTAAAGTCAGTGGACTAAGATGCTGAAGGTTAGGGGAAAAAATGTGTCGATTGGCTGATAATATTTTTTTCTTCCACTGCAAGGCCATTTTAAAGTCAGATTTGCATCAGGAATCCTCAATTTTATTAGAAGAGTAGAAGTGGATTGCCCAAAGCACTGTGCAGACTTTCTCTGGACATGTTCTGACCAGTGTCAAACTGTAACACTGTGCTATTGGACAGTATCCTTTAACAAAAGGTATGTTAGATAGTAACACGATCGTTATTACTTTATGATTGGGGAACCCAGATTTGTAGATGAGAGAGTCTGCTAAAAAGTGACCCAGGACATACAATGTTCCCTAATGCTTAATTAAAAATCACTTGGTCTTTCCTTCTGATCTTGCACCCATCTAAGAGTCAGCAAAAGAGAGTCAGGGTTTCACCCGGATGCCATGGAGAACGAACAAAAACTGCTCAGCACCTCATCTGGCTTCCTTCCTTCATTAGTAAATGTGTGACTTTAGGCAAATTACTTAAAAATACATCAAACCTCTATTTCCTTGGTTGTACAAGAGAGTTGCTAACGCTTTACCTCACAAGGTTATTGTGAGGACTGAATGAAATCAAGTATGTGAAAGACCTTCATAAATAAACTGTCAAGTGCTATACAAATGATAACAGTTGCTTTTATTATAGTCTTGGGGCCCTTTTCTGTTTACTTTTCATTAACCAGAATTTGTTGGTTTCGTGTCTGGGGTATAAATTCCCAAAATTTAAATATAGCTTTGCTGATTCACTGGAGAGTACTGCCAGTGGCCATTAAGCCTGACTTCTGCCTAACTTCACTTTTCCAAGTTAAAGATAGAACTTGCTTTCCTTTGAATGCAGGTAAATCAAAGCCAGCCAAGAGCATCAATTTCTTTCATTTCTAAACAGAGATAAATTACATTAGCTTTTGGCTGCTGTACTGTGTATTTTATTAATGGAAAAAAAATTTTTTGAACTATTTTGTCTGGCTCCTTTTCCTTCTTAGAGGCCACACAATGAATCGAGGATACATCATAAATATTTTGCATCTCTTAAAGGAAGTAATAGTTATTTTAATAGTATTGTTAGGTTTTTGTTTTTGTTCATTTGTTTTTTATTAACCCTGGGTAAGAAACTGAAGACTGGGTGGCACTGTGGAAACCCGAAACCATCTACTTCAATCCTCTTCATTCTCTTGCCTTTCCAAATTCTTAGGCCTTTTACTCCCTGGGCTGATATGCCTAAAAAATGTTTGCTAATGTTTTATAGAGATTAAGCCCTTCTGCCTTAGAATTCTGCTTTCCAAAAATAACAAATACGTTTCTTAAAAGGCACTGTCCAATATGAGCCATCAACCAAATTAATCAATTCTTCATTATTTGAGGCACAACAGCATCTCAGTAATCCTGCCCTCTGTAACATTGTCAGCCTTTTTGACAACTTCAAAAATTAAAGCTTTTTTGGGTTGAAACAAAGATGAGCTCACTTATTTTCCAAATCTATTTGCAAAATAATAACCTCATGGTTCTCGTATAGCTTGTCAAAATATGAAACAATTCAGCCATTTACTGATGGAATTCTAAGCAAGAGAAAGAAAGAACTCCTACCTCTTGGGACAGCATGGATGGAACTGGAGATTATTATGCTTAGTGAAATAAGCCTGGTGGTGGAAGGCAAATACCATAAGATCTCACCTATAAGAGGAACCTAATGAACAAAACAAACAAATGAGCAAAACAGAACCAAAGGAACTGACTGACAGAGACCAGAGGGGAGAAGGAAGGGTGATAAGGGGAAAGGGAAGGGAGGATTCTAGTCAAGGAATAAGCTTAAGGGCCCCACAGACAGGGACTACAGGGTGAGGATTGACTGTGGGAGGAGGGGTGGATGGGTCAAGGGAGAGCAAGGGGGAGAAAGTGGGACAACTGTCATAGAACAACAATAAAAAGTGTAAAACAATTGAGTTTAAATTTTATTTCTAGAAATATCTATCAAATAAGGTGCATACCAACTTACTCAACTGTGTTATTTCCTTTTGAATGCATCAAGAGGCAAGACATTGGAAAAAAGGGGCTGGGGAGACACCAGAAGATCTAATGCTGGTTCTTTACACTAAGCAAGTACATGGTCTTATTCTCTGTGGTTTAGGCTGAGAAGCTTAAATTTATAGTTACTGAATTTTCTTAATGTTACGTCAGTAATGACAGTCATATGTCCCAAAACAATATTCCAAATTGAAGTCATTCTGCCTGTCTATTTCAGAAGAAAGGAAATAATGTTAAGTAAGGAAAAAGACTTGGATGGGAAGAAATTTCCCTTCCTTGACCAAAGAGAAGATCTGAAGTATTATGCCAAAGGAAGGCCTGAAGTTAAGAATGACTATGTTGTACCACCTTATTTTATTTTTCAGTGTTATCTGCGGCAAGATCAGGAAAGTACACAATATTAATGTAGCTACGTGGGTATAACAAAGTGATTGATAAATAATCATCCATAAGGAGAAACTGGTGGTATTATCTGTTGGGCATTTAATAAATATTAATTGATGATGAAGAAAAAACATTTTAAAGTACATAATGCATGAATTTTTGTACATTTTTAAAAAATATTTTATTTATTATTTTCAGAGAGAGGGGAAAGGAGAGAGGGAGAGAAGCATCAATGTATGGTTGCCTTTCACCTGCCTCCAGCTACAGGCCTGGCTAGAGACCTGGGTTGCAACCTGGTTATGTGCCCTGGCTGGGAATCAAACCAACTTTTGCATTTGCAGACCAGCGCCTATCCACTGAGCCACCAGCCAGAACCTTGGACATGTTTTTTAAAATTTGTTTGTTTGTTCGTTTTTGGGTTTTTTTGGACATGTTTTTTAAGGTGTAAAACTACCCATCTTTTATCCTAACATACCACTTGGAATGTAACTGTGAAGAAAATTAGTGAAATTCCATGGTTAATTGTATACTTTTCTTACACACAGAATTTCCTTTATCATCAAAGCAGTGTTCAGCCATGACTGAGGAAACGGTATGGTTTTTAAAGAGAAAAAAAAATATCAAGTATCCTAATAACATGCAATACCCTCCTAAATTTATTAGTTTCTAGACTGAACAAAGCATTGATGATTAAGAAACACCACTTTAATCTCTTAGTACACAAGTAAAACAATCTAATTATATTAGTTTTATGGGTTTTTTAAAAAGCTTTTATTTATTATTTCCAGAAAGAGGGGAAGGGAGAGAAGCAGAGAGGGAGAGAAGCATCAATGTTTGGTTGCCTTTCACTTGCCTCCAGCTACGGTCCTGGCTGCAGACCTGGCTTGCAACCTGGTTATGTGCCCTGGCTGGGGAATCAAACCAGTGACCTTTGGGTTCTCAGGCAGATGCTTTATCCACTGCACCACCAGCAAGGGCTGTTTTTCAGATTCTAAAACCTACATTTTCATGGTGTAATTGGACACTAGGAGCTACAAATGACAGCTTCAGAGTTTTCTCTACTACCAAAACCTAATTAGGAGTTATCTAGAGACACATTGAGCCTAGTCCTTCACTCCAAATATCGGAGATTAGCCTCCATTAGATTCACGTAAACTGAGCCCTTTTGGATTTTCATAATGGAGGCAACGGATCTAGTTAGAGGAAGCCTGGGGCAGGGCTGTCTGGGATGCTAGTCCAGGAGGTGCAGAAGCAGCCGCTTTCCTTCTTCCTTTATCTCCTTCCTTGAGGCACTCCTAGTACTTTCAGCATCATTGGCAATGCTTGGAATCATCAGTAACAAAGGACAATGCATATTAGAGAATAATTCTTGACCTCAACCCATTTGAGCAAAATTAAACTATTCCTAAGAAGAGTTATGTTCTCAAGGCAACCTAAATGAGTTGAGTCACACAAATTACGTAATTCCATTGCATACATAGGGATTTAAATAATAGTTCTAAGTCAATTTTTTAGATAAACTATCATGAAAAAAAAATGTATTTGACCTATAGTGTCAGTATCAAAAATATATATTATAGATAAAAATTAAATGTCATTGCTTATTTTATTATAAAATATAAAATATATTGTAAAATACATACATATTGTACCATATTGTATATTGATTTATATTCTAAATAAAAACAAAATGTCACCCTGGCTGGTGGTACAGTGGATAGGCACTGGCCTACGAACCCAAAGGTCGCTGGTTCAATTCCCAGCCAGGGCACATAACCAGGTTGCAAGCCAGGTCTCCAGCCAGGTTCCAGCTGAAGGCAGGTAAAAGGCAACCATACATTGATGTTTCTCTCCCTCTTTCCCTTCCCATCTCTCTAAAAATAATAAATAAAATCTTTAAAGAAAACAAAAACAAAATAAAATGTCATAGAAGGAATTAAATAATTTTATGTCCCACAGTCAAGTTAGCAAATACAGAAAAGAAAATCTGATAATAAATCTGATGGAAATATCAGAATAATAATTATTGTTCATATAAAATAATTAGCATTTCCACGCATGAAGGTAGTTGCATTTACATCACAGAATTTGACATATTCTATAATGTATTAGCTCATTATTGTAACAAATTTATTATGAATTAATGTTGTATATTTAGTATTCCATTTTTGGAACTGTTTTTCAAATGTTCTGTATTTGAACACTTGAGCTTGTTATGCTAAGACAGAAAAAGAAATGTTTTATAGCTGATAACCATTGATCATTTTATATTTGAGCACCAAGAGGTCCATTCTTATATTCTCACTATAACAAGAATAGATGAAACTTCCTAACTGTCTTTTCAGTAAATTACAATAATAAAATCAAATTAATTTTATTTTCATTTATATTAAGAAAACCAAAGTAATCGGTTAGTGGAGACCATGTGTATCATCCTTGCCTGGAAATCTCATCTCCGTTTATTTGCCCCTAGAGGTTGGTGAGACTGATTTCTGGGCTCATAGATCAAGACTCTTCCCATTTCATAGTCTTTAAAATTGGAATTCTTTACCCTGTAGGCTAATAAATTCAAATCACATTAACTTTCAATTCATTTCTTTTTCTTTAACAAGTTAAAACCTCATAGCATGGACCGAAAGGCATATTTTGGTTTTGGCTTAAACTCTAGCAACAGTGAATGCCCAGAATGGAGGAAAGGGAATTTGAACTCTCTATTTTAAAATACTGTTATTTTGAAACTCACTGTTATTTTTAAAGACTTTTAAATGCTTAAGAATAACAGGATTTCTATCAAAACATATTTTTTTAAAGGTCCTATCAATCAGGTAAAGTTGTACTAATAGTTCAATCATGTACCAGAAGACACCTATAAAGAAATGTGCTAGTGTAGAATTTATTCACTTTTTATCTTAAATCCTCCATAATCTCTAGAGTTAATAATTTCTCCCTTGCTTCTTTCCAAAAGCCCTCTAAATACCTTCACTATGACATATACCAAAATGAATGCAATGTTGGTTTATTGGTCTGTCTTCTCCACAACAATCATGTTTATCTTAAAAATAGGAAGTATTTACTCTTCATCTTTGCATCCTCATATTGTAGAAGCAGTCTATATTATAATCTTACTTAATGAAATTAATGTAGATATAACACATATAATATATCTGTATTATCTATAGACACATGACTAGCAGCAGTTGGAAAAACAAGGCAAAATCTGTGTCTTTCCTGAGATTTAAGAGGAATCCTGAGGATTATTATGAATTCCCACTTCTGTTCAACTCTGAATACACAGCCCTTTAGTTTAGTCTCATGACTACTTTTTCTTCACTCAGTCTCCTGCCTTTTTCCTTCCAACAATTCTGAGCATTTGGCTGCCCTCTATGATAGGGTTCCCCTGAAGGTTGGGGATTTGATAGGGGTTAGATTATGCCTTAGAAGAAAAAGGAATTCATATGCACTCCCCTAAAGGTCCATGGTCATCCCTTCTGAAAGGGATTAGTCTCTAATTATGCTTCCTTTCGGGACCTTGCTGGCTGCTCTCTTCCTAAGTCCTCTTCTCACTACCAAGACCCCAAACCCCTGTTTTTCCAACTGTTGGAAAATTTCCTCCACTTTGTTTTGTAGAATAATTTGGATTTTATTTGTCTAAAATGCTCTCACTTAAATTATGCCTTTTAAAACAGCTCATTGTCTTTAAAGGTGTCTTCCCCTAGCATGGGAGCCATTCTCAATTTAACAGGAATGTTTTTCCTACATCAAAGAATTCAAACTACATTGAGCTTTTTAAGTCACATCTTTTTTTCATTTCTTTTTTACTAGTTGTGAAACATACATCTCACAGTACTCTACCAGATGCTCCTCCCACAATACTCTTAGAGGAAAATTCTGTAACATTCCTTTCCATAGCAGTCAAGCATAAGCAAATGAACAAGCTATACACAGAGATATAAACACTTCATACACTTTTTTTTAGAGCAGTTTTAGGTTGGTAGAAAACTAAGTGGAAGGTATCAAGATTTCCCATATACCTTCTAGTCCTATCAGAGTTATACATTTGTTACAATTGATGCACCTACATTGACACATCAGAATCACGGAGAGTCCATCCTTTGCATTAGGCTCACTCTTGATGTTGTTTGTTCTATGGCTTTGGACAAATGTATAATGGCATGTATCTACCATATCATACAGAGTATTTTCACTGCCTAGAAATCCTCTGTGTTCCTCTCTCCCTTTCCCCAATTCCTGGAATGCACTGACCTTTTTATTGTCTCTATAATTTTATGTGTTATCATTTAATAACCACTGGGTCCTTAATGCCCTGCCTGGCCCAGATCTTTGCTCCAGCTTGCCTAATTATTACTTTATTGTAAAAAAATATCATATAAAATAGACCCATCAATAACTCTAAGATATTTGCAAACATGAACACAGAAGGGAAAAAATCCAACCACAATTAGCCTTTCACTGGGGCCCAGACGGTTGTCAAAATCTCTGCTAGAAGCTTTTATACCCCTCTCTTCTTTCTCCTCTCCCTCCTCTTCACACCAATTTAAAAGCATCCTCCATTTACCAGGCTTCACTTTCCAGCTGCAGCTCACTTTTTAGGCAATAGCACAAGATTTTTCAAAGGAGCACCACTCTTTCACAGTCTGATTGTGAATGACACACCTTGCCGCTCATTTCTGTAGTTTTTCAATACGAAACCCTTATGAATGCATACTCCTAAGGAGCTTTTGAAAGCAGGCAGCCTCTAAGCAGTGAGAGAGAGTCTTTAGAAAGGCCAAAGGACCCAAAGGCTATATTTGGAGATAATGAAGAGCTCAGATGAGATTTTTCTCTAACCTTAATTTTTCAAAAAAAACAAAAAAATACGATGTTTTTGAGGTATTAGAACTGATAATTATCCTTCGATTGCTTCATTTTATAGAAATACCATTTACTACAGCATCCAAATAATCTGCCCAACTCCTGACCCAAAAGAGTGCAGATAAGTGATTAAGGATAGAAACAGGGATCCTAGTAACAAAAATAGAAGAGGAAAATCTGCCATTTGGAAGTTTCCGTAAATACATTTAAATGTCTTTTCCCCCTCTGTTTTTAAGCTGCAATTTATCTGGTAAAAATCCTGAAAGAACTTCAATAAGATGGTTACAGTTTAGATGACTATAGAAATCAGCCTCCAGGAATTTTTAAAAATGGCTTACCTAAGTTAACAAAATGGTAATTTTCTTAAGCAAATATATGAACTGTTTCAATAAAAGTGTAATCTTTAAGATATATAGAAATCTTCACTATATTGTCAATGGGTTATGACATAAATAGTGTGGGAAGGAATGTTTTGAGTGGGTAAATGGTGTCAAACATGGGCTAAGTATGTCAGAGTTAATTTGTTCCAAAATCTTTCACTGCCTTTTCTGTTTGTGTTAATGAAGTATAAGTCTGATTTTCAAGGCCTACACTGACATTCCAGGAGATATAAAAAGTTCAGAATCTTTGGAAAATAAAATGCTAATATGATTTATATCTTCATCAGAATCAAGAGCTAGTACAATTCATCTTTAAAATTTCAAATCTTTCTCTGAAAAAATTAGAAGTGTGTGACCAGCTCCATAGTTCCATTGTAAATGAGAGGTGAAGAGACAACTATCATCAGGTTTTATGCATTTTTCTATTCTTTCTGAACCTTTAAGGCATGCTTAGGTCCTATTTTTCTTTCTTATTCAAATGCAGAAAATATGTCTCTGAACATTCAGAAAAGAGGGGAGAAATCATTTCTTGCCACCTATAACATTTTTTACCTTGAAACTGGTCCCTATTTCTAGCCATGTTGTGCATGCCTTCGCAACTTGCCTGTCTAACTTTGGTTTGCATGGAAGGCAGGGCACTGAAGCTAAAGATAAGTCTCTAAATTAGATATTTTATTTCTTAATCTGAAAATTCTTTCTCCTTCCCAGCAACTGGCGTCAGATACTGATGTCACCACATTATGCTGGCCCATCCAGCTCTGTAACGTAGCCCTGCCTTGTATTCATTAGCTTCTGCTACCCAGTCTGGCTGCAGCCCACTTGCACCTAGAGATCAACCCCTCCCAGCCTGGCCTTTCAACACTTGCTCACACAATTCTTTTCCGCCGACCTGATGGGCCTTGCATCCTAGCTCCTCAGGCCAATGCTTCTCAAACTTTAATTTATGAACAACCCAGGGAACTTATGCAAATGGATATGATATGATTCAGCAGATCGTGATTCACTAGGGCTGATGATGAGATTCTGGGTTTCCAATAGCCTCCCTGGTGATGGAAGGGCTGCTGATCTGTATACCACACTTTGAGTAGTGAAGCCTTAAGGGTTCTCAGAATGTTTTTCTCTATGGTGATGAAAAGTACTGCCTAACCGTTTTCAAGGTTCTATCCCAGGCTGGTCTCCCATCTGGTAGACGTAGCCTTTGAAATGGCAAGGTAAAATCCCATTGTCAGGATGGTCACTTCCTGAGAAGTGGTCTCTGAGATTCCTTGCTCTGCTTCTTGCACCAGAATGTTGTTCCTAGGATTTCCCTTTGTAGCTACCAGATTCCAGATGTAGAATGCACAGAAGGAGAATGGACCTGGGAACTCAAAGGCTAAAGTAAAAGTTACTTTAAGAAATCTTTGCCTTTTTGCGCTGCCCAGACACCGCGCAGGTCAAAGGCACCATGAAGATCTGGACTTCAAAAGCACCTCTTTGACCAGAGGTGGTTAATGGTTAAGACATGACAATGCAGACGTACCAGAACCCCATGAACCCAAGAGTGGTTGGAGTTGACATATTGGAGAGACAGGTAGATCTTTCTGGAAAGTTGCCCAGCTACAGGCTTCTGAATGGCACAGAGTGGGGACTGCCTTCCATTGTGAAACCTCTTCTTAGTGCAGCAAGAACCAAAACATATGTGCAAGAACATTCTGTAGTTTATCCTGCAGAGAAAAGAATGGAGCTTAAATCCACTAATATTTCACTTACATATATGGTTTCATAGATGAGAGGCATATATAAACCCCACCCTCAGAACCCAGAAAGAACCCTTCGACTCAGGAAGCCATCATCGCTGTGAAAGGAGTCAGCCTCAGCTGCTACGGTGAAGGGCTGATGGCCAGTAAAATCTCCTCGATGCTAATAAGGGCCGAGACACAATGGAATGGCTGATATACAGATTAAATGCTGAGACTGAAGAATTGTCGGCTTCAGCCAGAGGCACCGTTAGGACCCCAATGGCAGCATCAGTGTTGGGGGAGAAATGATGAAAGTCGGTAAGCAGCACCCAGTTCCTGGGATCTCAACCAGCTGTCATTGTATCCATTCTTATTTTTAAAATACTGTATTTTAGGTAGAATTTAAAAATTTTTTATTGTTATTGTATTACATCCATCCCCTTTTTTGCTCCCCTCTGTCCTCCTCCCCACCCACCTATTCCCCCCAATAGGTAGAATTTTTAAATAAGCTGAAGAAAGGTTGTGTGACTTGATAAAAACAAAGATACAAGGTTTCTAAAGGAAAAGGAACATCTGAAATTATTAGGGTTGTTGGAAATGACAGGTTTGGAAGACTCCAGGATTTACATGAAAATTTAACAAATTTTGAAAAGTGCTTGGAAATCAGTGTTAGCATATTAAATCTCCTTCAGGTAGAATTTTTAAGAAGCTTTTCATGCACTGGACCGCTGCCTGGCTTTGGACCAACCCCAGAAGGAAGCAGACAGAGCCACCTCTCAACAGAAGCAGTTGTCCTGCTGCAAGTCAACTTCAAGAGGGATCTCCCGCTCAAAGGAGAAATGGCACAGTTTTAAAAGAAATTTGTATAAAGTGAATTGCTATAAACCACCATTAAAAACCAATGTTTTAATTTGGTACTTAAATGACATTTGTGGAGTGAAAATGATCACTCAAGTAATATATAACTCCAATGAAAGTATGGTTTTTATTCTGTTAAAAGAGGATTGTATTGATTTGCAGAAGTCTTGTAACTTAGTGAAGGTATTGCCTGCATTGGACTTGAACTTTGAGTTAGTATGCTGGGTCAGGGGCTGTTTTTGTTAACTGAAAACATGAAGTCATTGCCAGAACTGTGCTGCTCTCTAAACTTAAACAGAACAACTGTTCACATGTTGTAGCATTTCCCATTTGCCTAACTTATGAATTGCCATGTGTCAAAATCATGGTTCTGTAATTGCTAAAGCATGATAGATCAGGTTATTTGACTATAATTACTTCTTGAAGTAACTGTGGCCACAAAACATCTTTTTTAAACATGAGGAGCCTCAAATGATGTGGACTGGAGGCACAAATAAAGATACTGAATGTTTTTAATACCAGTCTGCTGCTGCAGGGGTGGGAGAAGGGGGAAGACCAGAACAATGGGGAAGAAAAGGGATTGACCTACTCTAACCACTGCATGAATTGCTTTGCCCTTTTATTTATGGAAATACTTGCTTAGGATGCCAAAGGGCAGCCTCACTCTGAAAAACAATTCAGTAAATGCATTTCATTTCTTGTTTTGTAGCAGCTAATTGGCAATCAGTAAAAAAGATCTTTGATACTTGCAATTGTTGCCTACAGAGTATTTTTGTTAAAAGGTGCTTAGCTCTTGCCTTTATTTTACAATGCTTCCTGTGATGAACTTCTAGTCTGGCTTCCTATAAAAAGAAACCAGGTAATATATGTACATAAATCACAGAAATAATATACCAATTGAAAAATTAGTAGTTTTTTAATTAAAATATTGTGTAGCTTAAGACTTCTTAGGGCATTTATAAAAGCAAGGAAATGCAATAAGATTTTTGATTTTTTGTAACCAGAGATGGTTCTTACCATTGAAATAACTTTTCAGCTAAACAGAACATTGCTAAATACTGATATTTAATAAAAAGTTGCCATGTCTAATTTCTGTCAATTACACTGGACCTGAAAAAGATACAATAAAAATGCTCTGATGATAAAGGTTTCTAAACAAAAAAATTAATTAAATAAATGCTATGAAGAAAAATGATAGAGATAATAAACAGTGAGCTGCTAAAGCAGAGGACAGAGACTACTTTATATGGCATCATGGGAGAAAGCCCCTGGGTAAGCTGTTATCTGAAGTACCCAGAACTGAAAACACCGAGGGAGTCTTATGGACAGCTAAGGAATGAATGTTGCAGGTAGAAAAAGCAAGAAGTGCAACAGCATTGAGACAGGAGAATGATGATCAGTGAGGTACAGGAAGCTGGAGAGAAATGACTAGAAAGCAGTAGATGATGATGTCAGAGGTCGGGGAGTGGTGTGGAGGCAGGAGCTCTGTTGGACTTAAGAGGACTTGGGGTTTTACTGAGTTTAAAATGGAAGGCCATTGAATACCTTTTCATATATCTATGGGCCATCTATATGTCCTCTTTGGAGAAGTGTCTATTCAGGTCCTTTGCCCATTTTTTTTCCCCTTTAAATTTAATTTTATTATTGTTGCATTACATCCATCCCCTTTTTACTCCCTTCTCCACCCACCCACTCCCCCACCAAAGTCAATCCCGCTTGTGGTCCATGTCCATGACTTTGCCCATTTTTTAATTAGATTGTTTATTATTTTGGTGTTGAGTTTTATAAGTTCTTTATAAATTTTGGATGTAATCCCTTATCAGATGTATCAGCAAATATATTTTCCCATCCTGTGGGTGGCCTTTTATTTTGTTGATGGTTTCCTTTATTGTGCAAAAAACTTTTTAGTTTGATGTAGTCCCATTTGTGTATTTGTTTGTTTGTTTGTTTGTTTCCTTTGCTTGGAAAGATATATTCAATAAAATATTGTTAAGAGTAATGTCTGAGATTTTATTGTGCTTCTTCTAGGATTTTTATGGTTTCATCACTAATCATCAGAGAGATGCAACATAAAACCACAATGAGATATCACCTCACACCTATCAGAATGACTATCATCAATAAATCAACAGACAACAAATGCTGGCAAGGATGTGGAAAAAAGGGAACCCTAGTGCACTGTTGATGGGAATGCAGACTGGTGCAACCCTGTGAAGGGTAGATACCTCAAAAACTTAAACATGGATATGCCTTTTGACCCACTTCTGGGAATACAAAGTCCATCCAGAAAAAGTCCTGACATTGTTAATATAACAAGTACAGTTTATAAGACATCAATGTAACCTGGCAGCCAAGGAGAGTGGACTGGAATGCTCATGTGTAAACAATGACAACTTCACTGTACTAGTCAGTGGGGGCAGTAGACGCCATTGAGTGAGCATGTGTACTATGTGGCTGTCACATTCAAAATGCCTGAGCCAGTAGAGCAATGAATCTACATCAAATTTTGCCTTAAGCTTGAACTTTCCTCCACAGAAACTATTTGGATGATTCAGAAGGCTGCAGCTATGGGTAACCAGTGATTGGCAGTGGTATCACAACAATGCACCCTCTCATGCATCACATCTTGTGCAGAATATTTTGGTGAAACATCAAATCACCCAGGTGACTCCACCCCCATACATCCCATATTTGGCATCCTGCAACTTCTGGCTTTTCCCAAAACTAAAATCACCTTTGAAAGGGAAGAGATTTCAGGCCATTGATGAGATTCAGGAAAATATGATAAATACAATAGAGCAGCTGATGGTAATTGGGAGAACTGTGTGAGGCCCCAAGGTTCCTATTTTGAAGGGGGCTGAGGCATTATTGTCCTATGTACAATGTTTCTTATATCTTGTATCTTCCTCAGTAAACGACTAGCTCCATTTTTCATATTACATGGCTGGTTAACTTCTGGACAGATCTCATATATTGAAAGAAACCTAAAACACTAATTCAAAAGAACATAAGCACCCTGTGTTCGCTGCAGCATCATGTACAATATCCAAGATATGGAAGAAGCCCAAGTGTCCATCAGTAGATGAGTGAATAAGACAACTTATAGGACCTTTACACAATGGAATACTACTCAGATATTAAAAAAATGAAGAAAATGTTACTCTCTGCAATAGCATGGATGGAGATCTGGAGAACATTATGCTAAGTAAGCCAGTCAGAGAAAGATAAATACCACATGATTCACATATATGTGGCATCTAATGAACAAAGTGAACCAACAAGGAAAATGGGGACAGACCCATAGATAGAGAGCAAGCTGACATCTGTGGTGGGGGAGGTCAGAAGGTGAAGGGATTGAGCAAAAAGAAAAAAGGACTCATGGACATGGACAACAGTGTGATGATGTGGGGGGAAGGAGGGTATGAGGGGTCTAAATGGTAATAGAGAAAATACAATAACAAAATTTTTAAAAAATTAAAATTAAAAAATAAAATGGAAGGCCGATGGAGATTTGTGTGGAAAGAACAACAACAACAGAGAAGATGTATGTCTTACAAGAAGATTCTGGCAGCTATGTTGGGAATAGGCCACATAGAGACAATGACTGCAGTAGAAAGAGCAGTTAGGGGGCTTGCAGAAATGCTAGGCTCAGGGAGGAATGGTAGTGGGTACATAGTGCCAAGTGGTGGGATCTTAGATAACTTTTGAATATGAAATTGATTAGTTTGCTAATGGATTGGATGAGGACTCAAGAGGAAAAATGAGTCATGAATAACCCAGGTTTTTCACCTGAGCAAGTAGATAAACAGAATTTCCATTTACTCTAATGGAGAACATTAGGAAGGAGTAGACATAGAGATCGTGAGTTCAGTTTTGGACATATAATGTTGAGAGACTTATTAGACACCTAAATGAAACACTTAAGACTCCATGCTAGTCTGTCTCTCAACCAAGACTCTATTTCAAGTCAACGCATATCATATCAGATGTTATAACATTAGAGGCATTCTGGTTAATTTCAGGAATAAGAATATCAAATATGAATAGACAGACACATGAATCTGGAGAACAGGGTTGTGGTCTAGGTTGGAGACAAAAATTGGGAAGTTATTAATATATAAATAGCATTTAATTCTGGGGGTTAGATGAGACCCTTAAGAGAAAGGGAATATTATCTAGGGAAAAAAGGGTATATGTGAAGCTGGAGGCTGATAGTCTCTAATATTGAATTATCTTCCTGAGCCCCATGCCACACATATCCAATCACATCTGTGCCAAGTAGGCAGAGCTATGCATATGGCAGAGACTACCATAGGACACACCTTAAAGTTCCAATTCTTTAAAAAATAATAAAGTACCAGTTGTGGGGTAAGTAGTAAAAAGCAGTGGAGTCGGATTAAGCATCAGGGCTTTATAGCAGTTGGAACCCACACTTCATTTCTAGCAGCCTACATCTACAGAAATACGAATGGTACTCATTTACACAGATTCCAAATAATAAACAATATTCTTTGGGAAATGTTGAAATAGAAAATATTGAACTAATTTAATAGACTTCAGCATGGCAGAGAGAGAGAGAGAGAGAGAGAGAGAGAGAGAGAGAGAGAGAGAGAAGAAAAACTCAATACTACACTTCAGTAGTTGAGTATTTTTAAACCAATACATTGATACTGTTTTTGAATAATTAGTGCATATTGAATGTGTCTAAGAGGCACTATTAAAAGCACTAATTCTGAACTCAACACTTACTCTGATGTCAAAATTCTTGTAGGTGCTTAAAAATATTTAGTTAATCCTTGTAAAAACTACAAGGTAGGAACTACTATTACTGCCATCTTAGACATTAGGAGTGTTAGGCATAAAGAGTAGAAGAAACTTGCTTAAGTTTACACCTTTAGGAAAATCACAGCATAATTTAAACTCAGCAATAAGGATGCCATGACTTCATATGTAGCTAATTCTGCCTCTCAAAGACTTTGAGTTTCATGCTAAAGTTGCAGCTATGGACAGTCTACTTACCATCAGAGCCAGTAAGAATTTCTTATTACCATTACTACTTAATATTGTTCTAAAAATTTTCAAAAAGGCAATAAAATCTTAAGTAGAAACAAAGGTACAAATGTAGAGAATATATAATTATTGCATTTTTCTCATGTAATAATTATGTAGTATAAAAAACAAAATAGTATATGTTGCAAAGCTATTAAAATGAATAAAAGACAAAAACAAGGAGCATTTATTTCGATCACTGGTGATAAGACAGACAATATAGTAATATAGTTGACCCTTGAATGATGCAGGGATTAGTGGCTCTGACCCTCATGCAATTGAAAATCCTTGTATAACTTTGATTCCCCCAAAACTTAACTATAGTCCCTAGGTATAGCTTTTGGATATTGGTTCCAAGACACCTCCTTCCCCCTGCCCATGACCCATCCAACACAGATGCTCAAGTTCCTTACATATGGCATAGAATAATGCATCTAGTTCACCCTTCCTATCTGCAGAGTCCCAATCATAGATGCAAAATGCAAGGATACGGAGGGCCAAATGTTCATTTATTGAAAAAAATCTACTTAACTGGACTCATGCAGTTCAACCCCATGTTGTTCAAGCGTCAACTAGGTAATGCAAAAAGCAATTCCTTCACAATATTAATTGTCTAGAAATAATGCAAAATGTTGCAACCTATATAAATAAGTTTTAATAAGACCTATAAAAGAAGACAAGTAAAAGGACTTAATATGTTTTTGAATAGGAAGGCTGAATATAATGTAAAGATTTAACACAATTCCAACAACAAAACAATTACTGATAGACATTTCTGAGCCTTCCCTAACGTGTGAGAGTTGAACTGGCACACCACGATGTTAACAGTGGTTACACGTAGGGAATGGAGGGAGTGGAAAAGTGAGGGCAAGGAAGAACACAGAATTTCAGTTTTTCCTATTTAAATGTCAATAATTTTATTTTTCATATCACTATAATTTGAGAGTTAGCAAGGATTAAAAAGTTCATCTAATGAGTAAGTTGGCAAAAATGAATAAGATCTTTAAAAGAAAGAAATACCAGCCCTCCCATATACTGATGCCTATTTCAAGGTCATGGCACAGACATAAACAGAAAGTCTGACTAGGTTTTATTTCACATTTCAAATGATATAATAAAGGAGGCCTGACAAATCACTAAAGGGGAGAGCTATTTTTCTAATAAATGGTACTGAAACAATTGCTTTGTGATTCAGAACAAAAAATAATTTATTTTCCCACTTTATACTATGTTCCCATATTAAATTTGGAAAGACTGAAAAATTAGATGGTAGAAGAAAACAAATTTAAGCCCTTATAAAATTATAGACTGAGAAGAATCTTCTGAGTCAAACATGATAAGGTGAAAAACGGCAAAGTAAAAGATGAATAGATTTAACCACATTAGCTTTAAAATTTCTCTTAGCACTCTTAGGAGAAGAAAACAAAAAAGCAAAAGAAAGGTATAAGGTATATTTTACATATTATAATCTCTAATTAATTTTCATGTCTAGAATTTTCCCTGAAATGTATAATCTCAGAAGACAGAGGTAAAACCAGATTATTTGTAAGAAACAGGAAGGCAACATCATATATATGGCTCATCAAGCTGCTCAAGAACAAACATAACATTTAAAATATATACAGATTTACAGACATTTAAAATGTTCCATCAAGCAACATTTAAGGTGCAAAGGAAATGAAGAAGAACAGGTAGTCCAGGTGAAGATAGAAACAGAATCCACACTACCTCCTTAGCAACTACATCTGAAAGATTCTGTTGGTCTTGGACATGATTGGAAAGCCAAAACTCTCTTTTTCCTATGACCTCACCTGGCATATATTAAAAGGTAAAAATCATGTGTGTATGTGGAGAAACAGCTATTTTTCAAACACAGGGAAGAAATTATACTTTTAGGTAATGTTTCAGTCTGTCTGAGCTCCTTTACCAAACTTCCATCGACCGGGGTCACTTAGAAACAACAGAAATATTTTTTCCATAATTTTGGATCAAGGCACTTGCAGATTGGGTTTGTGGTGATAGCCCACCTTCTGGTTCATAGACTGCTGTCTTTTTGCCATAATCTCAGATGATGGACGGAGTGAGTGACCTGTTTGGGAGCCTCTTTTTAAAGAAAACTCATCCCATTCAGGAGGCCTCTGTCCTCATGACTTGATAAGCACCTCTCAAAAGTTCCCCTTCCAGATGCAACACTGGGAATTAGGTTTCAAGATATGTATTCTGGGGGAACAAAACTCAGTCAATGACAGGCAGCCTATAAAATTCTCTTTTATGTGAGTTTTTCTTCAAATTTTAATCCTTCCCTACCCTACTCCCTCCCATAATCACCACACTGTTGTCTATGTCCATGAGTCCTTTTTCCTTTGGGCTCCAACCCCTCACTTCCCCCCTCCATAGTAGCTGTCATCCTATTCTCCATCTCTGAGTCTGTCTCTTATTTTGCTTGTTCGTTCAGTTTGTTCATTAGATTCCACATATGAGTGAAATCATATGGTATTTGTCTTTCTCTGGCTGGCTTATCTCACTTAGCATAATGTTCCCCAGGTCCAGCCATACTGTTGCAAAGGGTAAAATTTCCTTTTTTACATCCAAGTAGAATTCCATGTGTAAATCACCCATAGTTGTTTTATCCACTCATTTACTGATGGAAACTTGGGCTGCTTCCATATCTTGGTGATTTTAAATAATGATGCAATGAACATAGAAAAAAGAGCAGGGATTGCCTTGGATGTTGGACCACGGCAATAAGAATAGACTAAGAGAGATACCACGTTGAGGGCTCTGAGCACTGTGAAGGCATCAGCACTACTAAGAATTAAGGAGACAAGCAGAGAATAGGAAAGAGCATAAAGTGATGGGAAGAAAGAACTGAGTCATATCCTTTGAGATTTATGTATGTAAATCAGTGTTTGTCCATGGCACCCAAAGCCTTTAATTCACTAAATTGGAATTAAAATAGATAACATTGAATCTAGCCCTAGAAATGGTGTAACACACAGACAGACAAGCAGGAACAGGGATATCTATGTAATCTGACAAATTATAAGAGGAGAATATAGAGGAAGCTCACAGAGTGGATATAAAATCAATCATATGGCAGGTAATTTCCTAAATCAACTATTTGATTTGTGGGAGGCATATAGATTGAATTTTATCCAGTCCTATTCATTTTCTTGGCAACCAAGCTGACTCTAATTCCCAATTCTGTCATGAAACAGTGGGAGTTACATATTATCGTGGTAGGCTGGAAAGTGTCAATAATGTGACAATATCCATTACATCTAGCTGAATTCCACCAATAATCTTTTTATCCAACCCAGAATAAAAATGAACACTTCAGTGATACAATTATAAATTGACAAGAGATAAACAACTGGTCAAACACTTTGTTCTCTTTATTAAACGTGGACCTGACATGTCCACTGAGGATGATTTTTCAAGTTTAGTGGAAACTGCTACAGCAGGTACTGGAGCAGGAGCTCAACTTTGGGATCAGCAAAGAGAAGAGGCTGTACCAGAAAGAACTCCAGGAGGAAATATGCAATTAATGCAATTTAATTTCCCAACCAACTGTCTTTCTGCCTTGTTCTGTTTCACACACCAAGTGAGTTCCATATCTGTAAAGAGAGTGTGAAGAGGAGCCCAGCTCTCCCAGCACACCCACATTTCATCACGCCCAAAATTTAGCAAGGTCAAGGGAGAGGAAATAGCTGCTCTCTCCTGGGTTGGATCTAAGCACTCAAAGTACATTTCTGTTCTCTTCTTTGACATCGGATTTTTTTTTTTTTTTAAACAACAAATCTTCAACTTAATTTGAAGCAATTTTGTTTCAAAACTTTTGTTACAGCATTGACATCAGACACTGAGCTCTCCCATTTATATAAAGTCCCTTGTATTTCTACCCTTGTCATCTTCCCTTCCCAATCTGTGTTGTTCACTGCTTAAAAAGTCATCTTCAAAAGTACAGTTTGAGTCAAGTATTTATCATTCTTTTTTGGTTCTCAGGTTAAACTAAAACAATATTCCTGGTATGCAGTGCCCTTGGATTCAAAGAACTAAACAGTGTGTGACCTTAAAAATGGTCCATTGGAATCACAGAAGAAAGATTTCATCCTACCCTTTAGGAAAAAATGTTGGCAATTCTGTCCTAGATACAAAAGGTCATGTCAAAAACAGTTGCTTTGGGTCATTTGAAAAGTCTATTATAGATGAGAAAACTACTTTAAAACCAGTTTGTTTGAAATGCTCTATGGGTATCATTATGTTTGACCCTGGTCCTGTAGATTCATAGTAAGTGACTAAAACAAATTCTCAGTGTTTTTATCGTGATTTGCGGGCACACCATCCCATAAATTCACATGATCTTTTATGTAACAAATTTGCTGAGAGAAACATTGTTCCCAAAATCCCCAGGGTTGCACTCTGGGCAATATCTTTGACTTCACTCTTTTCTTTACATGCCATCTGTAATGTGTAATCTAATTCAGCAGGTTCATCAATCTCATGGGTTGGCAGGTGACTTCCTCTCTCTCTCTATTACTGCTAGCAGTTAGATAAAGCCTTTGCACCTCCTCAATATAGAACACAACTAATCCTGAACTCAGACTCAAAGAGAATTTAATTCCCGACTGCTCTGTATGATGTTGGCTCAATCACTATCCTCTCCACATTCCCACACCCTTAAAACAAGACTAATAATATCTATTCATGGGGTTAATGTACTTAGAAGTAAGTTCTTAAGTTGCCAAGAAATCACACAGAAAGCATCTTGCACAAAATGGTTATATACATATAAAGCACTGTTATTTGTGTATTGTTGCATCAGCTTCTTCATCTTCCTATTTCTACTATCTTTCCTCTCTGATCTGGACTTCCCACTGCTCAAAATCTAATAGTCCAGAAATACTTCTGTTATCATAATGCTTTTTAGCTCAAGAATTTAGAATGGCTCCTTTGGACTTTCAAATTAAAGCCCAAATTATCACTTTGGTATTCAAAGAACTTCAAGCCAGTGGACTGGAATTAGCGCAGATGACTCAAACATGGGCTGTAGCTTTAAAGATAGAGGACTACTTGAACATAAATGCAGGTACTGCAATGTACATTGAATATGATAGATTGTAAGACAGAATAATATAGAGAGAGTCTAAAGTATGGGCATGAAGTCAAATATAGGTCATCAAAGAAAGCATTCTGGAAGCCATAGGACTGAACTGTTTTGAAGGATAAGCAGGTGAGGACATTCAACCACTCACAGTCTACGTCATAATTCAAACTTCCAGTGCTCAATGAGAAGATATACACTGATTGTAACCTACATCCCGAAGCATTCTAACTAATGTTGTTTCCTGTTAAATTCCACATTTATTCATTGAAGCAGAAGAATCAGCTCACTATGGTTTTCCCAAGCTACACCTTCCTTACCCCACAACCTCGCCTTTACTTGGAGTGTCATCAGGCCTTAGGGTTGGGTAGGTTCATGTGGTCTCAGGCTTGCTTACATATGGTCATAAACTAACTTTCCTGTTGTTTCATATTATTAAAACAAAAGTCTCTTTTATGTATTATTTTAGTTTAAGTCATTAATTTATTAAATGCCCTTTTGACCACATGGGAAAAAAAGACATATAAAGTTTTTGAGGTTTTTATGCAAAAAACTCTGAAAATTATAAACACTGTTCCCCATAACAACCCATTAGCATGCAATGTTTTAGAATTTAAAGTTACATCCCATATGAGATCACCTTAAATGTTAGAAGTTTGCATATTTCCAAGAGTGTTATTTTATAGATGGCCTCATAAGGAAACTTTTATTATTGGCTAATAAAGCAGAGAGCTTTATTATTTTTATATTTTTATGATTGTATTCATTAGGGAACCAACTGTATGGGAAAACATAATTGCCAATGATACCTCAGACAAAGGTTTGATCTCCAAAATATATAAAGAACTAATGTGACTCAACACCAGGGAGACAGACAGCCCAATTAAAAAATGGGCAAAGGACCTGAACAGACAACTCACTCAGAAAGACATACAAAGAGCCCAAAGGCATATGAAAGAATGCTCAACATCATTAGCCATCAGAGAGATGCAAATTAAAACCACAATAAGATACCACTTCACACCTGTCAGAATGGCAATCATCAACAAGTCAACAAACAACAAGTGTTGGTGAGGATGCGGGGCAAAGGGAACCCTCACGCACTGTTGGTGGGAATGCAGGCTGGTGCAGCCACTGTGGAAAATAGTATGGAGTTTCCTTAGAAAACTAAAAATGGAACTGCCTTTTGATCCAGCAATTCCACTACTAGGACTATACATGAAGAATCCTGAGACACCAAGCCATAAGAACCTATGTACCCCTATGTTCATAGCAGCATTATTTACAATAGCCAAATCTTGGAAATGGCCTAAGTGCCCATCAGTGGATGATTGGATAAAAAAAAATTTGGTACATTTACACAATGGATTACTATACAGCAGAAAGAAAGAAGGAACTCCTAATATTTGCAACAACATGGATAGAACTAGAAAGTATTATGCTTAGTGAAATAAGCCAATCAGTGAAGGACAAATACCATATGATCTCACCCATTACAGGACAATAATGAACAAAATAAACACCAAGCAAAACAGAACCAGATATGTGAATACAATGAATAGGCCTTCAGTGGGCAGGGGGGAGGGGAGTGGGAGGAGGGGGGAGGAATAGGCAAAGAAGGGGAGCAGTTTAGACAAGAACCTAGTATGGAATAACCATGGACATGGACAACATGTGGGATTGACTTTGTTGGGGAGTGGGTGGGTGGGGAATAGGACAGAGGGGAGCAAAAAGGAGATGGATGTAATACAACAACAATAAAAATAAATTTAAAAAAGATTTTATTCATTATTCTTAGAGAGGAGGGTAGGGAGAGAGGAAGAAAGGGAGAAAAACATTAATGCATGGTTGCCTTTCACCTGCCTCTACCTACAAACCTGGCTGGAGACCTGGCTTGCAACATGGGTATGTGCCCTGACTGGGAATCGAACCAGTAACCCTTGGGTTTGCAGGCCAGTGCAATCCACTGAGCCACACCATACAGGAGGACTTTATTCTTGAAATAAAAATAAATGCTTTCACTGCTCAGAACCACTCCCATTTGCACCAGCAGTCTCTTCTCACCTTACCTGTCTGCAGTTCCCTTTACTAACCAGTTAGGTGGTTTTATAGTTCTGAGCCAGGAAATTCTGGGCCTAAAGAAAGCTATTCCTTAATAAAAAATAAAACTAAAATAACATAAATTAACCTAATTATAAGGCAGGGAGTATGCAGAGATCTATTTTTTAATCCCTCTGCAGTTGTGGGCTTGCACTTGCTATATATTCATTGATCAGAGAAATGACCCAGACTCTACTCAAAAAACCCAATTTCCATTTGTTAAGCAAATGGCTTATATCAGGGCTGACGCCAAGGAAACAGCTCACATCTGTCTTCCTCATAGGACAGCAGGATGAAATGTGTGCAGGCATCAGGCAGAGTCCCATGATCTCCGGAAAGATAGCTCAAAGATGGCCTCCGAGAGGTAGAGGATGAATTTGTTGGTTTGGGGACAGATAAGGGAGAGGAAGGAGCAGAAACCCTCTCCTTGGTGCTGCCTCCTGCTTCCCAACACAGACAAGTGAATGCAGGAGCCCAGGCCAAGAACACCAACACCACTGAGCTCTTAAACTACCCCCGGAGCTGCCCACCTCTGGGCATCATGTGACGTAAGAAAAATAAATCTTTCCTCTCTCATTTAAGCAACTATACATTGGGGTCTGTCACTTACTAAGCATAATCATGTGTACTTGTGCCTGAAGTTGTCCTGACTGGTACATCTGTGCATCACATTCCTTAGGGTCAAAACTCATTTTTATTGAGAAAATAAGTTTTAGCATCATGGATATTCATACAGATTTATTCACAGATATGAATGTGTATACATTATCAAATGTAGGGTCTAAAATAGACACAACTTTTAAATAAATAGAGTATGTTTTGTATCACCTTTTGACAGTTGTACGACTATTATTGGCCCTCATTTTGCCTGTAAGAGATCTTGCTCTGACAATGATGTGACCCTGGATTTCCATCCCAAACACCATACAGAATATAGACAACAACTTTCTTCATAAATTTTATCCCAGGCTGGTATACCATAGAAATGATAGCAACATTACTAACCTGTACTTAAATTTATCCCCAGTTAAGCATCTTGCATTCATTAATATTTAATTATCTCAGCAACCACTGCAATAGGCACAACTATTAGCCTATTTGGCTGATTAAAAGAAAAACAGAATTAAGACTGCTAAATAAATAAATAAACTTTCCCAGAGGCTCATGTCAGTGGTACTGCAGAGAACGAAATGCAGATCAGCTTTACACCGAGTTCACACTCTTATCTACTATGCAATACAGCATCTAGTCTCGAAAGAATGTGATCTTTCTATCAGGGAGATCTCTCCAGTCTATACCAATTACTATGTTGATTGAATCAGTACATACAAAAAGATTTACAAGCTCTGGCTGGTGGCTCAGTGGATAAGGCTTGTAAACTCAAGGGTTGCTGGTTCGATTCCCAGCCTGGGCACATAACCAGGTTGCAAGCCAGGTCTCCAGCCAGGTTCTTAGCTGGAGGCAGGTGAAAGACAACCATATATTGATGTCTCTCTCCCTCTCTGCCTCTTTCCCTTTTCCTCTCTTTAAAAATAATAAATAAAATCTTAAAATAAAAAAGATTTACAGGTGTTCTTCCAGAAATTAACTCACTTATGTGACTATTCACTGTGACAACTTCCTTTTATACTAATATTTTTACAAGTCTTAAACAAAAATCTACGAAGTGTAGTTCAAGAAAAAAAATGTTTTATTCATACCTTATCTTATTCTCTTAGGAACTTACGACTACTCTGTCAAATTCTTATATCACAAAAGGAATGTTATTAATGATGGGGAAATCATTTCAAAAATAAAATAAGGCCAAGAATAGGCTCGTTCATGAGACTACATGTCATGCCCACTGGTATGGTTAACAGGTGGGCATTACATCTGTGGCTCCCTAGAAAAGAGGAGATGTGCTCAGTTACAAGATGCACAGTGTTCATAAGATAAAACCAAACCAGCTGTTCCTGAGGAGAACAGCTTGTCCAACATTGAGAATGAGAAAACCTTCTTCCACTGGTATCTAAAACAGAAACAGTGCACCCAAAAACTGGGGGAGAAAGTTACTGTCTTTGAAAATCCCGATGCATTCTTGGGTACTTGATCTGCAAAGAAAATTATACCCAACTGCAAATAACTACTAGTAATTTGACTTTGTAAGTTGTTCCACTGGTTTTAGGATAATTCTGACAAAGAATCTTGGAGTTGTGAGGGTTTTTTAAAATTTGTTTATTTGATTGTTTTTCCTTATGGAGTATAATTTGAATCATTGATACATTCATACTTAGATGCCATAAATTTAGGTTATTCTACATTATGGAGTATAGGGAAAAAACCTTACATAGAAAAATGACTGGACTAGATGCTAGGGGACATTACTCTAGTGCTCTAACAAAGCGATGTTTCATAGCTCAGTTTTATATTCAGACATATATAACTGAATCAGAGATCTGCCATTCACTAATAGTGTACTTGGATGCATTATTTTATCTTTCTGAATTTAGTTTCTTTATTTGTAAAATGGGATAATATTAACTGCTAATAGACTGTAGGAGTTGATACAACTGCCAGCTTTTTAAGGCTAACTTCAAACGATCTGACTCCTTCCATGAAGACAAGAAAATGTGAGTGTACGAGAAGGAGAGAGATTGCGAGAGCCTGGAGCATGGCCAGGCCTGTGCTGGTGAGGCAGAGGTCATGCCCAGCCATGCTCCCTCTTTTCTGAAACCTCAGCAAACAGGAGGAAATGGGAGATGTGACTAGCTGAGAGACATTTTTAAGAAAGTCTTTAAAATCTACCAGTAAATTCCAATTTACTAATTAGAAACTTCTCTCTTAGGGTTTCTCCAGCAATAAATAAAGTAGCTTCTTCTGCTGGGCTGAGCACTTGCTGACCTATTCAGTTATTGTTTTAGTGGCCTATTTGGGTAGCAGAGGAGCTATTTCCAAATCCGTGATATGGTTCAAGGAAAGGGTTGAAGAGGGGGTACTCATCATACCTTTAATTCTTCAGTTTGCCTCCAAACTATTCTCAGAAATACTTTAATTTTTTTTTTCAGTTTTCACTTATTGATTTTAGAGAGAGGGGGGAAGAGAGGGGAAGAGGAAGAAAGGGAAAACATCACAGAAATGTTTTTAAGGCAAACCCCCCACATTCATCAACACACACACACACACATACACACACACACACATATGTAGTTACCATATGTTAAACAAAAAATTTTGAAATAGTGTGACTATTATAATTTATATTGTCCATATTTCAACACTTACACATTCAAAACAAAGTCTGTTCTATGGAAAACCAATTCTTTAAGATGCCAAGTGGTGCTTTTTTGTAAATGGTGCTATTTTTAAATTTAATCTTTATTGTATTTTTTCTATTACTATTTAGTTCCCTTATACCTCCCACCCCCTAGCAATCATCACACTGTTGTCCGTTCCAAGAGTCCTTTTTCCTTTTTGTGTAGTCTCTCAGTTGTCATTCTGCTCCCTGTCTATGAGTCTGTCCCCATTTTCCTTGTTAGTTCAGTTTGTTCATTAGATTCCACATTTAAGTGAGATCATAAGGTACTTGTCTTTCTCTGATTGGCTTATTTCACTTTACATATGCTCTCCAGGTCCATCCATACTATCACAAATAGTAAAATTTTCTTCTTTTTTTATGGACAAGAAGAATTTCATAGTGTAAATGTGCCATAGTTATTTTATCTACTCATCTACTGATGGACACTTGGGCTGCTTCCATATCTTGGCTATTGCAAAAAATGCTGCAATGAA
The DNA here is from genome assembly GCA_004026585.1 of Noctilio leporinus. Classification (NCBI taxonomy): domain Eukaryota; kingdom Metazoa; phylum Chordata; class Mammalia; order Chiroptera; family Noctilionidae; genus Noctilio; species Noctilio leporinus. The sequence goes on along the minus strand of PVIW01003209.1, from coordinate 89,566 downwards.
CATAGGGGTGCTTATGTTCTTTTGAAATGGTGCTATTTCTAAAAATTATGAGATTGTGAAATGCTCACATAAAAGAAGTAAACATATTTCTTTCCTGCAGAGCTGTCTCAATCTGTAGTACGATGATTGCAAAACTCACATAATAAAGCCTGTAGTTAGTTGGGACGGGATAACTCACATTACAAAAAGAATTACATAGAAGACAACCTAAGGAATGACACCAAATTTCCTTGAACTCAACCTAAATAAGGGGAAAAACATACTTGCAATTTTTCTCGGACTTTGCCCCTACTCGCTGGAGCTGGGATAGACAGTAGTTTTGGAATATAAGGCAATGCTAAGTCCTAGTGGGGTGGGGCGTCAGGGGATTGGGGGTGGGGCGGGGATAGTACATGATGCAAATCTAGACCCTTAGCCCCAGGTCATCAGTACACACCAGTTAATATTTCCTCCTTGGGGGAGGCTTGCAAGGCCCAGTTGAGACCCAGCAATATTTCATAGAACTGCCCAAGGTTCTTCCTACCTAAACATGCCAAGAATGATTTCTCAAGTCTTTCTCCCTGCTCCCCTTTTCTTCTGTCCAGTTTAGGAAAATTCCTTGCTCAACTGGCCTGGAGGGAAAGGGGTGAAGGTGAGAAGAATGGAAGACCTACTCTCTGTTGTATCCTGGAATCAGACCAGCTCTTGAGAGCCAACTGTTACCTATTCAGGAATTTCATAAGCTCTCAGACTTGATCTTTATGGCTTGATGCTGGTTCTGTTGGAAGTGTTGCACCATTGTGCAAGTATTTACAAAAGGAGAGTTAACAAACGCCACAAGTCAGGGTTTCCTGTCCCACTAGCAGATAGAAAGCTGGTTGTTAGAACTTTGCACCCCACTGCACTTTTCCTCTCTCTCCAGCCTCCTTTCACCTTCTGGGAAAACCTTAAAAGATTTGTAGACCATTTCTATTTTCTGTTCTACTGCATCCCACCCTTCACCCAAGCCAGCAAAATATTTACAAAGTTGACTATTTTTTGAAGAAACAAAGGAAGGGAGAAAGATAGGTAAAACATGTAAGTTAATGCTTCCAGCTATAGAGCAATTCCCAACTTTATTTGATAAAGGAGTCTAATTCTCTCGAGAATGCTGATATACTTTAGTAGCAGGAAAAAAGGCTTGAGAAGAAAATTGAAACTGTGCATGCACACAGATAGCTCAATATAATAAAGAATATGTAATGAGTCTATTCAATTGGTGAAAAATATTCTGCAAATTCACACTTGGCTTAGTCCAATATTTTATTGGAATGAAAAAAACAGTAATATTGCACCTAATTTTTTTCTAACACCACAGCTCAGTTATTCATTCAACAAATAAACATTAAGTGCAACTATAGCCTAGACATTGTTCCACATACTGAGAACACAGCAATGAATAAAACCAATGAAGTTCCCAAAGGGACATTTTCTCTGCAAGATAAAAAAGAAAAAATTCAACTCCTCCTCTCTTCTTCCCAGTTTCTCCTTATATAGGCTCATGGGGTGGGAGGTGAGGGGTGAGGGGTGTACAGCAGGTGCTCAAGTGACATCCTTTTTGTTCAACATTGTTTTGTTATAATGTTGATGGTATGCTGTGGGAACTTAACTCTTCTTTATATCAATTAGCTTATGGTAAAATTGGTTTTATTATATGTCATTGTGTCACATTTCCAAGAACTTATTGAGGACATACAAGTTTTCTAGCAAACATGTACTCTATAGTGCTCATTTTATCATTGATATTCCCAACACTAACAAGGCCACTAATGTCCAAAAGATATGGATGATTCTTAAATGCATAAGGCTATGTAAAAGAAGCCAGGTGGAATAGATAATATGGTATAATTTTAATTATATGGCATTCTGGAAAAAGCACAACCATGGCAATGATAAAAACATCAGTGCTTGCCCAGGGAGGTTTTGGGGAAGTGAAACTATTCTGTATGATACTGTAATGTTGGCTACATGGCATTATACATTGGCCACAACTCATAGATCTTCACAGCACAAAGATTGAACCTTAGTATGCAATTGAAAAAAAAAAAAAATTGGAAGGTTGTTGGAGCCTAGGGTGGAATGCAGAATGTGACCAAAATAATCTAATTGTATTATGAATTCATGAAATAATTTCACTAAAAGAGCTGGGGGAAAAGATGTTTATTTAAGTAACTTTGTAGCTGGATGGAGTCAAATACTAAAGACAAAAGAAACTGCCCATAGAGTATAAATTAATTGATAAAGTTGTTTCTCCTGAGGGTATGGGTTAACAATTCTGATACTTGTACACACATATTCTGTGGCTGAACAATTTAAAAAATGGATGGCAGATTTCTCACTGTTAGAGTGAAAATTACAGATAAGCAAGTAGAGGAAGCTGTAATAATCTGTATGGCAATAGATTGGAATAGAAGAAATCAGTATAAAAATCTTGTTTAGCTAAATATCAAAGCAGATATTTATACATAGAATTGTGTGCACATGGGTTAGTATGTACACTTAGGTTTTTTTGAGGTGTCTGAGTAATGACACCTCAAAAGCTGCAAGTACACCTAGCCGCAAGTACATCTTTGTTTCTAATAACATTCTCCCAAAAAGTAGCAAGGGCTCCTTAGGGAAATGTCTGAAGATTAGGGCAAGAAATACAAAAGATGAGCCTGGAGCATCTTATAGTGACCCAAAGTAAGGAAGTGCTAAAAAATTAAAATCTGTAACCTATAGAGATGTGGGTATGTCAAAGAAACACAGAAAAGCAATAAAACAGTTACTGAATGTTAAGCCAAAATATAAAATAATGCCCATAAATATTTACTAATATAAATACATGATAGAATAAGAAGAGACAGATCACCCATGCAGAAGAATTCCAAAGAATCGGTATAGACACCACACTTTCAAAGAAGTAGAGCATAACTCCCTACTCCTTCAGCACGGTGTCTACAAAGTGACTCCTTTCCAAAGAGTGGAGCATGGCAAGGGAGAAAGAGTAACTACCACAGGGAATCCTGGCAAACTCTTCCTCAGCCAGGTGCAGTACCATGTTGCAGTATTAACGTACAATAAATTTTATAGAAAAGTCACTACCATGAAAAGCAAAGAAAGACTTTACCTTTCTTGTTGGAAAAGTTTACTGAAATATGCTCAACATTTCAGGTTATGCAGAAGCATTTTTTATACACTAATATCATATACTTTCAGTCTAAGTTTGTAGCTGTCATAGTATTAAGGCTATGAATACATTTTGGTCCATATTTTATAATAGAAAATATTTGTTAAATTAAATATTTCATTGAAAACTAAAATTGAGTTCTATGGTTTCAACAACAAATAAGCATTTATGAATGTGTCTACTCTACCAACATATTTTTCTAATGAAGACATGAATGAATAAAGATTAGGTAAAGTGAGTTGAGGAGAGTGATGTCAGCAGCATAGTGACAGGAGAGGACCTCCAGGTCTCTCTCCTTGAAGCTACAACAAGTTGGACAGCTATAATTCAACAAAAGAGTCCCCCTGCTCAACAAACAAACACACCTGATGGATCTTGCATTGAGACATCTTAGGTGGCTGTGACAGGCTGGATGGACACAGATGGGAGCCACAGACACAGACCCCTGAGCTGGCCATGCCCTCCCAGCAAACACCATAGTAGTGAAGTGTTGGGGTGCAACCCCAGTGGGCAAACTAGAGGGGCAGAGCCGGCAATCGGCCTGGTGGTTAGTACACATTGAGACTGAGCCCAAGGTCAAGGGGAGAGAAGCAGTGCAAAGGGTGGAAGAATTCCACATATCACCACCATCAGACAAAAGAAGGCACGGTAGTAAAATCTTCATCAGCACATGGCTGAAGGGCAGAAACAACTTTCTAGTCTAAGTGGTCTGTAATCATTGCGGCTAAACCCACTAGGAAAAAAACAGAGCACAGATGCGCTAATCTGCTCCCCACTTCCTAGTCCCCTCCTTCCAGCAGAGCCTGAAGCAGCTAGGACCCTTCAGACCAGACAGACACAGGGCTGGCAGCTTCTGGCTGCAGAAAGTCAACACTGGGAGCACGCAGGCCAGGAGACCCATTGCCCACCATATCCCCCCATGTGGGGGTGCCCTGAGACCTCGGCAACTGAGTCATGAAGAGGGCGAGCTCCTCCTCAGGGAATATGGGGAGTTTCTCATGGCTGAGGTGACATTGCCCCACAAGGATCCCAGGAGCCCCAGTTGTGCAGGTAAGAAAAAACAAAAACCCATGCTACCAGAAAACAAAACAAGACCTTTACTTATCAACCCATCAACCTGTTAAACAGTTAAGAGTCAAGTATAGCCCTGGCTGGTAGCACAGTGGATAAGGCGCCGGCCTGCAAACCCAAAGGTCGCAGGTTCGATTCCCCAGCCAGGGCACATAACAAGGTTGCAAACCAGGTCTCCAGTCAGGTCTGTGGCTGGAGGCAGGTGAAACGCAACCATACATTGATGTCTCTCTCCCTCTCTGCCTCTCTCCCTTCCCCTCTCTCTAAAAATAATGAAATAAAATCTTTAAAAAAAAAAAAAAAAAGAGTCAAGTATAGTTTAAAAATATTTAATCCCCACAAATGCCTAGGCATTTCATCTTTCAAGCACAATGAATAACCAAGGTGTAACAAAGAAGTTCAGAAAGAAAGTGGGACATCTTCAAAACATAAACTTAAAGGCATAGGAGACTGTGATTTAAATTACAGAGAATTTAGTAACATGGATGGATCATGAGTATCATGCTAAGTGAAATAAGTCAGATAGAGAGGTCAAAAACCATATGATTTAACCTATATGTGGGATCTAGAAAGCAGCACATGAACAAACACACAAACTCATAGACACAGATAACAGGATGAATGGAGACTGCCAGAGAGGAAGAGGAGTGAGTAGGGGGATGAAGAGGGTAAAGGGGGTTAAGTACATGGTGACAGCAGGACACTGGCTTTTGGGTGATGAGCACACAAAGCAATATACAGATGGTGTATTATGGAATTATGCACTTGAAATGTATATAATGTTATTCAACTGTGCCATCCCAATAAATTTAATTTTACAAAAAGCAGTTGAGTTTCAGGAATAAGGCATTAGTTTAAATGTACTAAGGAAATCAATATTCACTGGAACAAGCAAGTATTTGGAGTTGACTTGGAGAAGACAGAGACGTTTGCCTCTCAGTTTTTACTCAGTTCTCAGCATGTAGAATGACATCCAGGCCACTGTATGAACTTTATGTAACTTGTTTGAAACAAGATGAATTGATGAACATGGGCAACAAGTGGGATTGACTTTGTGGGGGAGTGGGTGGGTGGAGTAGGGGACAGAGAGGAGGAAAAAAGAGATGGATGTAATACAACAACAATAAAATTAAATTTTAAAAAAGGAATTAATGGAAACAACCATTACAATAAAAGAGATTAAAGTATTTTTTAAATCTTGAAAGAAGAATAAATATATTATTTCTTTTAGAATAGCATAAATATTACTAAATATAGTAAAGCATATAATATTTAAGATAATCTTAACAGCTATAATAGATTATTTTATGAACTGAACATAGGCAACAAAGAAGAGTTTTAATATTATTCTTCACATGGAAATGGCTGTACATAGAAAATTATTTAATAAAATCATCTTCATTTTTAGATACGATCATAGGATTTCTTAGTTCTAAGGACCAAAATTAAACATTGAATTTCAAATACTACTAAATAAACCCTGGCTGGTGGCACAATGGATAAGGTGCCACTCTGCTAACCCAAAGGTCACTGGTTTGATTCCCAGCCAGAGCACATAACTAGGTTGCAAGCCAGGTCCGTAGCTGGAGGCAGGTAAAAGGCAACCATACATTGATGTCTCTTTCCTTCTCTGCCTCTCTCCCTTCCCCTCTATCTAAAAATAATAAATAAAATATTTTTAATAAATTAATAAATAGATAAAATAAAATACTACTAAATAATATGGTACTTTTAAGATATATTTGAAATAGTAAATGGGGTCCTTAGCTACAAGAAAATTAGAGGAATTAAGGTAAAAGGTAAAAGGATTATCACGAGATCTATCAACAAACATTATTTAGAAATAACATTGATCACTAATTATTTTCAGTTCTCACTCTGAAATAGTTGGGGAAAACTAGGCTTAAATATATTAATTGAGAAATATTACTCTTAATTGGATACTAATTTTAAAGAATAATAATTAGATTTAAAGACTGCTATGAACTCACAACTATCTATTGAGTTATAAATTCCTTTGAAAAGCATTTGAACACCTTAACCAACTTTTATGTACATCCTTTTGCAGGGAACAAGGCGAAAATACTCATTTTAGCATATTATATTTCATATTTAGTGTAGCTACTTCATAGGTTTATAAATGTATCCACTTACAAATATGTAACATGCCAGATTGCTGAAAACATTTAAAATGCAAAGATCTTCTGTAATTTTGTTAATAAAAATTATTTTTAAAATATTTCACTTTATAAGATGTCAAAACAAAAATATGGGTAAAATTCTATCCTGCAGGGAATGATTGATTCTGGCTGAAGTTTAGAAAAATCTTTAGCAAAAGAGGTATCATTTGCGGTAGGTCTTAACTATGAAATGATTAAATTATCTCAAAATATTTTTCCTAAAAAATTAATACTTTACTTTTGAAAGTTTATAAAACAATAATAAAATATATTGTAAAACTCATTTATTAAAATTATTTATCAAATGTTGGAGCTGGTGCTGTTTTATGATCTTACTTTAAAGGACTGTTCTACCAATTTTCTCTAGTCTCTTTTATTACTCTATTTTTTCCAAGCTTATCTTTATGCATCATTACCTTTTGAAAGATTTGGTCTCTGAGATTTTTTTAAAAGACTAGAGACAGATGAAAATTTTTGATACTGCATTTAATTGCAGGGCATGACCCCCTCTGAGCCAGCTGTGGTAATTTATGTCCACTCCCCAAATCCCAGTCTACCCTGCACACAATCATAAACACTTCTCAGTGACTCCTGGAGTAAGAAAATAGTCATGAAAGAGGAGAAAGGTGAACAAAAGAGACAGGTGAACTGGAATCGCTAAGAATATTAAGGGCCAATTTGAGATTAGGGCTATGAAATGAAAATGACACCATTCTCACAACTATGTTTTTTTCCCACCCATAATCAGCTGTTTTGGTCCAGGAAGTTACTGTAATACAACACAACGTTGTATTTAACCAGAGTTTAGATTTGACCAAAGTATACAACCTTACCATAGTGGGTCAAGGGAATTGAGGCTGTGCACAACAAATTATAGTGAGTGAAATAATTTTAATCATTGATTTATGAATTTTGACATCATTGACCTTGCATTTTTCCATGCCCCAGGATCAACATTAATTTCAGAGCATTTGTGTCTAGGCCTCCAAAACAGGAGTCATCTTTTTACTTTCAAAATTAAATATCTACTTTACTAGGAAGTGAGAAAGAATTAGGTGTTAGTGTTTTAGGGGAGTACTAAATTTGTATTCTTTATGTATTTGACCCACACTAAATTTTACCAATAAAATCTCACATTTTCACATTTTAAAAAATCCTTACTGCGAAGGACTTTTAGATAAGAGATTGGCTACATAAAATAATCATCCCTATAGTCAAAATGACTTGACTATTCTGTAGCAAACTTCTTGGCAGAGAATGGCAGTCAGTACTTGAAATCAGTGGAACTCCCAATCCTGTCCTTCATGCCACAAAACACAGATTTGTTTTCACTGCAAAGCAAATAAACAAGCCAAATAAACAGGCCAAGACAATGTCACTTTTTATTTTGAGCTTAATGCAACTCTAAATGATTTAGTTTGAGATCATTCCAATAATTTGATCATTACCAAGGTTTTATTTAGAGGCCCAGCTGCCCTTCACTGGGAGTTTTCAGTCATCAGCCAGGGCATCTGCTTGATGGCCTCGGTAGCAGCACTAGTCTATCCCTCAGCGAAATAAGCACACAGTGAAAAACATGTTTAATTTACCAAATTAAAGTGGTTGGGGGCTGATTTTACTATTCTAAAGTAACTTCAGTTTTCAGAGTTAAAAAGTTTACACATGTAACAAGAAGTGGGGAAAAGATTCTGAAAACAGAAGGGACCTATCATCTTTCAACAACTGAAAGAGAGATGGCTTGAGGGAAGGAATCAATAACAACAAGAGCAAAGGATGTTTTATAGCTCGCTTCAGAAACCTTGACATAGAGCAAGCATGTTTGTCAAAAAGAAAAAAGTTTCCTAAAAAAAATTAAATTATTACAGAACAAAATATTCAAGTAGGACACATTTAAAATCGAACTTACTAGTCACTTCAAATACCTAATCAAATACTTTTGCTTTTTCCATTTGAGTATGAGTAGTTTGTGTTGATGTGTGACATGAGGGAAAAATTGCTATTTGGAGGTAAAAAAAATTACAGCCGATTTTAAATATAGTCTCTGAGGTGAATGGCCTTTTTAATTATGCAAAGTATGCCTAAAAGCCTGAAAAAGGGAGTACTCACTGAGGCAAAGAAAAAATAAAAAGAATTAAATGTCCCTGCATGTTTAAGTGTTAAGATGTTTGTGACTTACTTTTAAACATGTCAGCATAGGCAATGGGACAGTATATATTAGGCTAAAAAACAACCCTGGTACATTCAGGTGTTCTAATCAGGATTTCATACTAAAGTGGTAGAAGGGAGTTGGGAAAGCAGCTAGAATTTTATTTTTAAAAGCCCCATACTCCAGACATAATTGCTCTATGAACTTTGGTGACCTTTTCTGGTCAAAAGCAGATATTTTGTTAATTAGCCTGATGGTGAAATTTGTAATTATCTGTATAAAGGAAATGACAAATAGACTTGCACCAGTAAAAATAGAACTATTCAAGATATGTGAATGCACTAAAACTCTTTAGAACAAACCACAGGACAAATCCAGGTCATCTCAGTTTTAGTATGACCTATACGCTAAAAATATTTTTTACCATTTTAAATGATTGAAAAAAAATGTTAAGAATATTTTCTGATGTAAAAATTATGTCAAATTAAATTTTGGTGCCCACAAATAAGGTCTTATTAAAAAACACAGCCACAGTCATTTGCTTATATATTGTCTATGGCGGGGATCAGCAAACATTTTTTGTCAAGGATAAGATGGTAAATAATTTTAGGCATACAGGGCATACCATCTCTGTTATAAGTACTCAGCTCTGTTGCTAAAGGCAGCTATCTGTAGGCAATACAGAAATAAATGAGTGTGGCTGTGTTCCAATATAACTTTATTTGTAAAAGTAGATGGTGAAAAAGATTTGGCCATTGAGATGTAGTTTGCCACTTCCTGGCCTATGGATGCTTTTGCAAAAAAAAAAAAAAAAAAAAAAAAGCAGGGTTTAGTAGTTTCAATAAAGACCATGTGGTGTCCAAAGCCTCAAATGTTCTCCATTTAGCTCTTTACAGAAAAGTGTATTAACCCAGCTCTACAATATATTCTATGAGATCAGGGACCTTATCTTTCTTGTCTATAACTATATTCCTCAAATTTAGAACAGTGCTTGGCACATAGTAGTCATTTGTAATTATTTGATTGAATGAGTGAATGAACAAATACATATTATGTGGGGACCCCCCTAAAAAACAAATTATCTTCTGTGAGGCAGCTCCCTTATAATACAGGCTTCCCCTTCTAGGTGAGTGTTCTAGAAATCCATCTGTATAAGTATACCAGCTGGTGGTGTTGTGAGAGGCTGTCTTCTGGCTTCAGTGAATTTTTTGTAGACTCAATGTGTTTGTCTATTTCATGATGGGTGATTTACCACCTGCCCACACTGTACTGAATGTTCAGCAATTTTTGACCAAAAATGGCATGATCCCCATGTCCCGCCCTTTGTTTTCACCCAATCTTACCCTAAGGGAATTTTTTGTGTTTCCATGAAAAAATGATGAAAAAAAGTCTCAAAGGAAAATGTTTTGCCCATATGGAAGAAGTGAAACAAAAAAACTGCAGAAGCACTAAAAGGCATCAAAATTAATGAGTTCAAAAATTGCTTTGAGCAGTGGAAAAAAACCATCTCAATAGGTGTATTGCATCAAGTGGAGAGTATTTTGAAGATGACTGGAGTTTAAACATACAAGAATAAAGACACAATTTTTAATAAATAAATTCTAGAGGTTTTTTGAGTCCCCCCTGGTATAAATTTGCTGTACCTAAAAACTCACTATTCCTTTATATATCCCATTCCATTTTTGAAACAGCCTTCTAGTGACATTGAAATCTGTCTCCATGCAACTTCCACCCAAGATCCCAATTATGTATTTCTTTGCTAGTTTAAAAACTTAATCTGTGTTCCACCTGCAGCTTATTCAAATATTTGAAAATGATTCTCATACTCCTTGAATTGTTTCTTTTGACCAGATCATCTACAGAGTATCTTTAATGCTACGTTCCACAATGTGTTTTTTGAGTTCCTTAGAAAACTATTGGCCCCTTGTGAAGATTAGTAATCCACAAATTCTTTAATAAAAAAACCAAACCATGAAATTAGGAACAAAAGATCAGTGTTGTCTAAATCTGCTAATGTGCTACTTTGTCCCAGGAACACATGTAGCAATATAGATCATTATACTTCTATAAATTTCCAATAAATGAAATGATTTGCCAAATGTTGGAAACTTCTTATTATAGGTAGAATGTATCCTCCACACATAAGAGTTCTACCCATCTTAGTTTTGTTCTTTCTATCCTGATGAAAGAGTTATCCATAGTTCTCTCTAAACTTTGAAAGGGTATAAAGTAATTCTTAAATCACTGATTTTATTAAGCAAATTTGTGTCTTTGACAAGTCATGCACAATTAATAAGTGAGAGCAGCCATTTTTAGTTACCTTTAATTTTCTCATTGGCATTGACACAAGTGCCACTCCTAGAACAGCATTATGCAACCCTGCAGTTGCCTTGATTACTGTTCCAGTCTAGAAACATTCAGTCTATTTTTAGTTGCATTCCAGACCCTATAAGCTACATTCAGTGAGTTACTTACCCATTTATGTCATTCTCTTAACCTCCTCTCCCCTGAGGTTCTCTCATGACTGAGAGACCATTTTAAGCTACTTTGCTCTGTTCTATTAGAGTGAACTGAGACAGATGATAGCATTTCTAACATAATGAGATGGCTCTAATATAATTTTCCTGTTAATCAAAGTATCTTTTACAGCAGATAGGCCACTGTGCAATATAATTAAGTAATATATTGAAAAACTCACCTGGAGACCTAGATGGAATTGCAGATTCTTTTAATCTAATGGATGCCAACTGTAGTCTCTGTGCTTCTAGTGAACGTGGATTCTACAGTAGCCTTGAGTTTGGGTCTGCTTCCAGGACATGATGCTCTAGTGTTCTGTAGGTTCACTTTCTGTACTGGCAGACAAGCAAGAAGGTGGAGGGAGTTTACTCCAAATGACTCTAATCTTGGAAACTTACTAACCAGAGCTCAACTGTAATCGGCTGACTATTTGGCTAGAAGTTATGTTCCCACTTCCATGATCTAGAAACACTTTTCAAAGACTCTAGAAAATCAACTTAAGGGTTCATAAATAATCAAGACCAGCAGTAAGAGTGGAGTGGTGGAAAGAACACAGTCATTAGACCAGGAAACACCTGGAGCTGAGCCTTCCTTCCTCATTTGCTAGCTCTGTGATTATGGGAAAGTTTCTGTATTACTCTGAATTTCAGTTTCTTCATCTGTAATATGGGATCAGCCACTTTGCAGGATAACTGTGAAGATGATGCTATGTAAACATGTAAGACATCTGGCTAACATAAAACACCCAACAAATGTCAGTCTACATTTGCCAACAAATGTAGAATGATCCCCTTCTCTGGGTTCTAGAGAAAATAAAAATAAAGAGTGAGGGGAGGGGTTCCTAGGAATTAGGACTTTCAATGCTAACACCCTGGGCAGACCAGGACATGTTGTTCAAAAGGCTGCATTTGATAAACTATTCTAAGTACTAAATATAGGTCTATTTGTTCCTTCTTAAAGTTATAAATAGTGTTTGTTATTGTTTTGTGGAGTAGAGTTGAAAAATAGGCGCTTATTCGGCTAATTATTTATTTTCAGTCACTTAATTGAAGGCTGTAACTGCTTTTACATTAGCGATTCTTTATGGGACATTTGGTGATGCTGGAAACATTTTTGGTTATCATACTGGAGCTTGTGGGAGGGGGTTCTTAGCATCTACTGGCTAGAGGCCAGGGATGCTGCCACAGATGTTACATGCATAGAACACCTCCTCTCTTCTCTTTCCTCTCCTCTTCTCCCCTAAACAAAGAATTATCCAGCCCAAAACATCAATAGAGCTGAAGTTGAGAAATCTTGTTTCTACAGGCTCAATGATCCCTATTCTCTCTATATTTCTTCATAAATACATTAAAAATAGCTCATACCAAACATTCATAGAAAAATTAATACCTACCCTTCTCAAACTACTCCAAAACATTGAAAAGAAGAGAAGGCACCCAAACTCATTTTTCAAGGCAATCATTACCCTTATACCAAAACCATTAAAGACACTATAAAAAAAGGAAAGTATAGGATAATATATATCCCTAATTAACAAAGACACAAAAGTCCTCAACAAATTATTAGCAAACTGAATTCAGCAATACTGTATATTAAAAAGAACATACATCACAATGAAGTGAAAATTATTCCTGAGATACAGGGCTGGTTCAATATACACAAAATAATTAATGTGACACCACATAAACAAAATGAAGAATGAAGATTGTATAGACATTTCAATAGATGCATAAAAATCATTTGATAAAATCCAGCATTCATTAATGATAAAAACTCTCAGCAAAATAGGAATATAGGGAACACACCTCAACATAATATAGGTCATATATGACACCCTCATACTCAATGGTAAAAGCTGAAAGTTTTCTTTTACAATCATGAACAAGGAAAGGATGCACATTTTCACATTTTTATTCTCCATAGTATTAGAAGTCCTAGCCACAGCAATCAGCAAAAAACATAAATAAAAAGCATCCAAATTAGAAAGGAAGAAGGTAAATTCATTATTTGCAGATGACATGATACCATATATATAAAAAGCTTAAAGATTAAAAAAATAATAATAAAACCTACCAGAACTGATAAATGAATTCAGTAAAGTAGCAAGATTTAAAATTAATATTCAGAAATTGGTTGCATTTGTATACATCAATAACAAACTATCAGAAGAGAAATCAAGAAAAAAATCTTATTGGTAATTTAATCTAAAAGAACAAAATACCTAGAAATAAATTTAATCAACCAAGTAAAAGACTTATATTCCAAAAACTATGAGACATTGAAGAAAAAATTAAAGAAGATTTACATAAATGGAAGGATATACTGTTTATTAATAAAAAGAATTAACATGGTTAAAATATCTATATTACCCAAAGCAACCTACAAACTCAACGAAATCCCTATCAAAATACTAATGACACTGTTCATAGAACTAAAGCAAATAATCCTAAAGTTTATGTGGACCCACAAAAGATCCAAAATAGCCAAAACAATTTTGAGAAAGAACAAAGTTTGAGGTATCACAGTGCCTGATAACAATCTATACTATAAGGCCATAATAATCAAAATAGCATGATACTAGTTTAAAAAGAGACACATCAATCAATGGAACAGAGAGACCATACATATATGATCAACTAATCTAGGACAAAAGAGGCAAGAGATATATAATGGAGTAAAGACAACCTCTTCAATAATTGGTATTGAGAAAACTGGACAGATACATGCAAAAAACAAAACGAAGCTAGAGTTCTTTCCCACACCATATACAGAAATAAAGTCAAAATGAATTAAAGACTTAAATGGAAGACCTGAAACCATAAAACTCCTAGAAGAAAACATAGGTAATAAATTCACCTATCACAACATTTTTTTGGATGTGTCTCCCCTGGCAAGGGAAACAAAAGAAAACAAACAAACAAACAATGTGACTACATTAAAGCAAAAAGTTTATTCACAGCTAAGGAAACCATCAGTAATGCAAAAATATAACCTACGAAATAAACTGATAAGGGTTTAATATCCAAAATATATAAGGGAACTCGTGCAAGTTAACACCACAAAAACAAACAATCCCACTTAAAAATGGGCAGAAGACCTGAAGAGAAACTTCCCCGCTGAGGCCATACAGATGGCCAATGAACATGTGGAAAAGATGTTCAACATCACCAATAATCGTGGAAATGCAAGTTAAAACTATAATGAAATCTCACCTCACACCTGTTAGAATGGTCATCATCAATAAATCAACAAACAGCAGAGGTTGATGAGGATGTGAAGAAAAGGGGACCCTTGTGCACTATTCATGGGATTGTAAATTGGTGCAGCCACTGTAGAAAACAAGATGAAGGTTACTCAAATTTTTTTCTTTCCTTTTCTTTCATTGTTGTTCAATTATAGTTGTTCCAATTTGCCCCCCATTGCTCTCCCCTGCACAGTTCACCCCTTCACTCCTACAATCAATCCTCATCCTGTAGTTCATGTCCATGGGTCCTTTATATTTGTTCCTTAACTAGGCCTCCCTCTACTTTTCCCCACTTCCCATCCCACCTTTGGTCACTATCAGTTTGCTTATTATTTCCATGTCACTGGTTCTATTTTGCTCATTTGTTTGTTTTGCTCATTAGGTTCCACTTATAGGTGAGATCATATGGTATTTGTCTTTAACCACCTGGCTTCTTTCACTTAGCTTAATACTCTCCATGCTCTCAGAAGGCCAGGAGTTCCTTCTTTCTTTCTGCCATGTAGTGTCCCATTGTGTAAATATACCACAGTTTTCTGATCCACTCATTTACTGAGGAGCACTTAGACTGTTTTCAGCACTTGGGTATTATAAATTGATAGAACTATCTTATGACCCAGCAATTCTACTTCTCAGCATTTGAAAAAAATCCAAAGAACTAATTTTAAAAGATTTATGCATCCCTGTGTTCATTGCAGCATTATTTACAATAGCCAAGGTATGGAAGCAACTTAAATTCCATTAATAGACAAAAGTATAAAAAAAATAAGTGGTACATACATACAATAAAATATTACTTGACCATAAAAAATAATGAAATCTTGCTGTTTGTGCCAACATGGAAGGCTCTAGAGGGTATTTTGCTAAATGAAGTAAGACTAAGAAAGACAAATATCATATGATTTCCCTTATATGTGTAATCTAAAGAACAAAGTAAATGAACCAATAAAATAAAAACAAATGTATACATACAGAGAACAAACTGATGGTCACAGGAGGGGCCTTAAGGGCTGGGTGAAAAGAAGTGAAGGGATTAAGAAGAAAAACTTCCTATTTATAAAAAATAGTTATGAGGATATAAAATACAGCATAGGAAATATAATAAAAATATTGTAATAACTACATATGGTGTCATATGGGTTCTAGACATCACAGTGACCACTTCATGAGTTACATGTCTGATCACTATGTTGTACACCTGAAATTAATACAGTCATACCTTGGTACTCATCAGCTTCAGAACTCATCAAACCCTGTACTCATCACATTTTGACAAGAAAAAACTCTTTCAGTACTCAGAGCCTGCTCGGGACTCTTTGCACTTGCTTAAATTTGTATGAGTCATGATACCACTCAACAAGAGAAAATGTTTCATCATTTAGTGCTTGTTGGTTTTAGCACTTGTCACTAGTTCTGGAACAAATGAACAAGTATGAAGATACCACTGTATGACACTGGATATTAACAATAATTGAAAAATGGTTTTTAAAAAGTAGCTAATAAAATAACTAATGGCATATGAGCCATCTCTCCCACCATCTGCACTTTACTTTTATACAGCTCAGCAATTACACTACTGATGTTTGTGTGCTTTAGGATTTATAATACGAAGTATTTTTATGTAACATCTCACTTAACTCTGGCAATTATAGTGTAAGGAATCTATTACTAATAATTCTCTTTTTACAGTTATAAAGACATTTTTACCAAACACCATATTTTAAGGGCAGAACTAAGGCTTACACCAAAGACTTTTGAAATTAAATCTCATGTGCTTTCCCCTAACTCCTACTCCACTTGGCCTCATTCTGAAGAATGTTATTATCAGTGGAAAGGATCCATTAAGGCAGCAAATCCCAACTGAGGATGCACATAAGAATCACCCAGGGAGATTTTTAAAATATAGACTTATGGCTCATGAAATCTATTGTATCTGAATTTCTAAAAATAAGTCCAAGATGTGTATTTTCCAAGAGCACCTCCACACACATGTCCACTTTGGTGTCATCTGGTTCAGAACATAAACCAATTAATAATAATCCAGGAACATTTGCATGTTAGCATTCCTCACTCCAAATAAATGAATCCCTAATGGTATTTTAGGCATTCAGGGAGCTTTGAGTACGGTGGGAATAGTTTTGTGTTAGTGCAGTCTTTCAACTTCGCAAAACTGACTGCTTTTTTTACCTACTTTTAAAGCTATTGATTCTGTGTCTAAGTTATTTTTTTAATGGGCCTATATATGTATTGTTTTCTTCTGTATACTTTCTATGTTCCTCATAGACATTACACACAATAAATTTCATAACAAAAACCCTAATATATTTAAAATCAAGGCACTGGCAAGAAAAGTCCGCCAAAGGTTTAATTAATGTGGAAGGTGTCAGGATCACTTGTCACACAGCTCCTGTGTTTATACTTCGGGTCATTTTGGTATCATTTTACACAGCATCACATGCATCTCTCTACCTGGTCTTAATTTAACCATATCCTTCCTGATGACTGGCTTTAGGCTTGTAATGATGTTTACAGATTACTTATTCCAGTGCATTGCTACACATTATTCCCTGTGGTCCAGCAGCATGGGCACCAGCTGGGCAACTGAGAAATGCAGAAATACATTTTAATAAGATCCCCAGGTAATGCACATTCAAATTGGAGGAGCACTGTTTTAGAAGGTTTTCCTCCCAACACCTCTTAGGGGCTTCCTTTATCCACGCATACTACTAATAATAGCTCAACAGTGCAATGATTCTCTAGGACAGTGGCGTCACCTGGGAACTTGTTAGAAATGCATGTTTCCAGACCTATTTCTGACTAAATCAAAAACTCCACAGGTGGAACCCAGCTGTCTGAGTTTTTTAAAAGTCTTTCAAGTCATCTTTGCTAGATATGGTATGGTAAAGTTGGCATGCCCCAAAAAGGAGATGAGAACAAAGTTGGAAAGAGGTGCATTAAACTCACAGGTCATAGAGTGGCACCTCATGTCATGCATGGTCACAGGCAGAAACATGAAGTGGTCAGGAGGCAGAAAACAGAAGAGAGTGAAGGTTTATGGTAGTCTTTATTGGGATTTCCAGGGAGAGTTAAGACAGGGTAGAGCAAGTAGTTTAGGATTTGCTAGTCTGAACAATTCTGGTGGCCTTTGGGCCAAAGATGTGACCTCTAGTCGTCTGGTACCTGACCTGGGAAGCCTTAGGGAAGGGGAAATACTGGCTTAGTGTGTGAAAGTTAAATAAGGAGGTAGTTGGGGGCTAAATTCTGGATTGGTTGGTTTGTATATGAAGTTGTTGTTAGGCATTAGCTGGGCCAGGGAAAGTCAGTCTATCCCCAGCCAGAAAGGCCTTTAAGATGATAAAACATCATAATACAGAGAACACTAAAAATACATACATTAACAATAGGTTCTGATGCATGCAAAAATTTAAAATTACTTATTTGAAGAACTTATCAATCCTGGCTTATATTGAAATAATTTGGGGAGCTTTTTGCAAATACCAATACCTGTGCCCTACCCCAGATATATTTTTTTTTAATATTTTATTTATTATTTTTAGAGAGAGGAAGGGAAAGAGGCAGAGAGGGAGAGAGATATCAATGTACGGTTGCCTTCACCTGCCTCCAGCTACAGACCTGGCTGGAGACTTGGCTTGCAACCTGGTTATGTGTGCCCTGGTTAGGAATTGAACCAGTGACCTTTGGGTTCACAGGCCGGCACCTTATCCATTGTGCTACCAGCCAGGGCTATTGTTAACAAACACATTGCCAGTGATATTCATATTCCATCAAGGTTCATAATTGAAGCTCCAAATAAAAGTGAGTATGGTTGATAAAGTATTAGAGATATAATCTAGGACTTCTCAGCCCTGATTGATTGAGGAGAAGAAGAAAGGAAATCCTGGCATGATTTCCAATTTATCCACCTCCGATTTATTTAAGGTGGTTATGATAGAATCTTGGGCATAAAACTTTATTGTGACCATAAACGTTACATCAGAAAATTAGTGAAGACTGTATGGCCTCTTTGGGAATGATTTCTAGAGAACAGTTTTCTAAGTGGAAGGTAAACAAGAGCACCTCCAAATGTCAGTTCTTTACTTGGCTGGATAAATCCGGCACTAGATCAGAAACTCAAGCTGTGACACTCTTCCTTTTCATATTTAGTATTCTTTCAACAAAAATAATGGTTCTGAAATTGGATTTGGATGACAATCACTTTTGAATCAAAACACAAAAAAAGAATATTGCACAGTTTATTCTTGCCCCAATTTTTATTATAATGCACTAATTCTGCAGTGGTTTTCACCATCAAAAAATATTTTTATTGACATTAAAGCTGGCACATGGAGTGCACAGGTGAATGTTGTTTCAAGGCACTATTTTGTGACCCAACTTCCCTCCTTCCCATCTTGAATTATATACTTTGCTAGTCTCTGGCTAATTGAGTTTAGCAGTTTAAGTTTAGTCGCAATGAAACTAAGGTCAAGAGTTAGTTCTCTGGGTGTTCTCTTTGGTGGGTACATTTGAGTCATCTTGTAAGCATAGCATATTTATCAAGAGAAAAAAGTAGGAAAGACCATAAATAAGAAAAGAGCTAATTAATAGTTATTTCTTCACTAAGAAATAACTTTAGACTTCTGGTCAAAATGTTTGTGTAGGTAGACATGGCTCACCACTTTGAATGACCATATTAAAATTACAACTAAAATATAGATCAACCATCACTCAGAACCATCAGAAATCAAGTTGAATGAAAGTCTGACAACTAAGGAATTAAAGAAGCCAGATCCATCTAGAACAGTAGGGGAGGGCACAGATGTGGAACAGGTTGGTCCCTCACCCACCTGTGGTGGATAAAAATTCAGGAGGGATATCTCAGGAGTGAGCCATCCAAGCCCCACATAAGGATCCCAGCCCAAGTTTCCAGTGCCAGGAAGATAAAACTTCTGACTGCAAACCCATCAAGGATTGGGTTGGTGGAAGAAACTTCTGGACCCCCAAGCAGTTCCTCTTAAAGAACCCACACATGGACTCACCTACTCAAACTTACTCTCTCTGAGCTCCAGCACTGGGGTAGCATCTTGATAGGCACCAATGGTACACAGGGAGGAACTGAATTATCTGGCATCAAGATGAGAAGAGGCCATTGTCCCTTTTCTAAACCATCTCCCCATAGAGCTACAGAATCAGCAAGCTGGTGCAATATCTGAGAATCCATCAACCTGGCTAACACTGTTTGACCCACCTTGGAGATCCCCGGAGACCTGCCCTGCCCAACTTATGGGCCCACCCAAGCTGCCTTTCCATATGAATGACTAGTCTTGGCTCACACTTCACAACTTCCTAAATCCTACCAAACAAGCAACAGCTTGCCTCAGTGAGTGCGGGCACAACACTACCAGCACCCAGCCTAGATTCACAGTTTGGCTTCACCACAGAATCTCCAAACCCAGCACAAGTAGCAGCATCTCAGATTGCTTTATAGCTCAGGCAGGGTGCCCCAGGCAAAACACAGGTGAAGACTGACATCAGCCTGCACCACCTGGGAACCCCAGGTTTAGAGCCCCTAGTGGACAGCTATAGGCCATGTGGGAGCACTATCACCCGGCCCCCCCTGCACAGCTGATCTCCCACAGAGGGTGGAGGTTGGTGATCAGTGGTCACAGCCAGTCCCTGCAGCTGATTGACCTGCATAAATCCCTCCCCCTTGATCTGCCAATAGCAACCAAGGCTCAAATACAAGAGGAGTGTAGTCAACCTGCATGAAGGGTACACTTCAAGTACCAGCTTGGGTAATAAGGGAAGCTGTGCCACTGGACCTACAAGGACGCCTGCTACATTAGGTCATGCTTTCAAGCCAGGGAGTCAAAGTAGCTTGACCTAATACATAGAAATAAACACTGGAAGGCTGCCAAAATGAGGAGACAAACAAACATGGCCCAAATGAAAGAACAGATCAAAACTCTAGAAAAAGAGCTAAGTGAAATTGAGATAAGCAATCTATCAGACACAGAGTTTAAAATACTGGTTATAAGGAGGCTCAAGGAACTTAGTGAGGACCTTAACATCACAAAACAGATCCAGTCAGAAATGAAGGATACACAAATTGAAATAAAGAACAATTTATAAGGAAAGCAGTTGAGTGGATGAAGCTGAGAATCAAATAAATGATATGAAACATAAGGAAGCAAAAAAAAACAACCAATCAGAACAAGAAGAAGAAACAGCAATAAAAAAAAATGATAGTAAAAGCAGCCTCAGATACAACTTTAAGTGATCCAGTATTTGCATTATAGAAGTGCTAGAAGAATAAGAGAAAGAGCAAGAAAAAATGGAAACCTTTTTGAAAAAATAATGAAAGAAAACTTCCCTAATTTGGTGAAGGAAATAGACATGCAAGCTCAGGAAGCACAGAGAGTCCCGAACAAGATGGATGCAAAGAGGCCCACTCCAGACATGCCCTAATTAAAATGCCAAAGGTTAAAGATAAAGAGAGAATCTTCAAAGCAGCAAGACAGAAGAAGTTAGTTACCTACAAGGGAATTCCCATAAGACTATCTGAGGATTTCTCAAAAGAAACTTTGCAGGCTAGAAGAGATTGGCAAGAAATATTCATCCATGGCTGCTGTGGCTCAGTGAATTGAGCACCAGCTTCTGAACCAATGCCTTGGTTGTGGGCCAGGTCCCCAATTGGGGACACTCAAAAGGCAACAACATATTGATGATTTTCCCCCTCTCTTTCTCCCTCCCTTCCCCTCTCTCTCTAAAAATAAATAAATAAAATCTTTTAAAAACATATTCAAAGTCATGGAAAGCAGTGACCTACAACCAAGATTGCTCTCCCCAGCAAAGATATCATTTAGAATGGAAGGGCAGATAAAGAACTTTCTAGACAAGACAAAAACTAAAAGAGTTCATCATCACCAAATCATTATACATGAAATGTTAAAGGGACTTATTTAAAGAAAAGTAGAAGATAAAAACTATGAACAATAAAATGGCAAAAAAAAAAAAAATACAGATCTATCAACAATTGAATCTAAAAAACAAACAAAGTAAACAAGAAGGACAGAGACAGGATCATGGATATGGAGAGCATTTTTAGGTTGCCAGATGGGAGGGAGGTGTGGGGGAATGGGTGAAGAGGGGAGGGGATTAAGAAGTACAAATAGGTAATTACAGTATAGCCATGTGGATATAAAGAACAACATAGGAAATGGAGTAGCCATTATGGCTATATATATGTGTCCTATATGGCTGACACATAGAAAAGAACAATTGCAAGGGGATTGCCTGAGGGAGTGGAAGATGCTGGGTGGAGGAGAGAAGGAGGGGATTAATCAGGACAATTGTAATAGAATAGGCAATAAAATATAATTTTAAAAAAGAAATAACTTAAAATACTAGTCCAGGTAGTTTCCCTCTTATATGTGTCAGGAACCACTAATATATGATTATTAGTTTTCCTTCTCTCTGAGGCAGGGCACAGATGCAGAATTCTTCTGGACACAGACTACCATCACTCAATCAGAGAAAAACTTTTCTTTTTGTTATCTTTGTATTTTACATATTGATGGTGCATCAATAAGTATGGTGTTACAAACCAATGTTGCCACAATAAATTCAATTTTAAAAAATAATTCTTTAAAATACAGAGAAAGGAAGAAAAATGAAAATTTAGCTTTATTTAGTTAATTTTCCTAAAGACATTGCAAATACTCATGGTATCATATATTGTGTGACCTGGATCCTATGGTGGTAGTTAAGATATAATGGTTGCTTCTCCTAACAAGCATCAGGAAAATTCCTATTTTTTATAGTTCTTTTCAATTTATGAAAAAAAGATTACTAGAGAATTTCTGTTAAAAAATAATAAATGTTACTTCTTAGATGTATCCATTAACTGGCACTGAACCACTTAGAACTTCCATGACAATAGTCTGGAGTGGTTTCTTTTTGTTTAATATATTTTTAAAGGTTTTATTTATTATTTTTAGAGAGGGGGGATGAGAGGGAGAGAAACATCAATGTATGGTTGCTCTTCATGTGCCTCCAGCTGGGGACCTGGTTAGAGACCTGGCCCACAACCCAACCTTATGCCCTGACTGGGATTCAAACCAGTGACCCCATTGGTTCCTACGCTGGCTCAACCCAGTGAGCCACACCAGCCAGGGCTGAGATGGTTTCTTAAGCCATAAGAAACCTATTCAGAGGTCTTCACCAATTGAGCACTAGGGCCAACCCATTACCTCAGTTGAGTAAACAAGAATCTTCAAAGTGGGTCTGGGCAAACCAATGAATACAATGCAAAAAGTAGCAAATATTTCTCTTGCATTGTTATTTTCAAGGTGCTTTGCTAGTCATCATGGGGAATGTGAAGTATTAAAGTGAGCATTTGCCTACAGACGTCTGTAACAAACTGAAGGACTTTTGCCTTGAAAAGTGAAATAATTGTCTAAGGCAGTGTGGTATTAAATAAACTATTAGTATGAATCAGGAAGCATCAATTATTGTTCACAAAGGAGTAAATTTTTACCTTCCCACCACCTCAAGAGCATTCAAGAGTGATGAAAAGACACCTGGTAGTGGTGATTTACAAGGCCAAGTTGTTTTCAAATCCAGAATCTGTCCATTACTAACTATGTGGACTTGAGTAAATGCAAGGTCACTGAACATCTCTAAGCATTATTTCCCTCACCTGTAAAGTAGGGATAATAATACCAATAGTCATCTTACAGGACTACTGTAAAGATGAAGTAAGGTAATATATAGAAAGAGCTTAGTGTGATGCTCATCATGGAGTAGATGTTCAAAAAAATGTTACATTATTATCATATGATTACTGTATTGCTAGGTACCCCAGAAAACTACAGAAGTTAAAATGGGAAGATCATGGAGGATGGTATCCTTACAATTGTGGCCCATTCCAAGGTTCCCCAGACATTGGGCTTCTCCACTGTTTTGGAATCTTATATGGACAATCAACACCATAATTTCAGACAAAAACTAGGTAGATATGAGCCGAAGTAATAAAGAATGGCTTTATGTTGCAACTAGTCCTTCCATTGTGCCTTGACTAACATGTAGACATGGGATAGGTGAAAAAGAAAGCATAAGCAAGAACCCCATTGGACAGAATGTTTCTGGGAAAGTGAGTAAAGACACTGTTCAGATGGACTGCACTGGGGAGTTGGCAGAAGTCATGTCACAATAGGCCCTGGATGAGCAGCTCAACAAAGTGGAGACTGGCCCAGTCCTCCCCTACTGTGAATCCTCTTCTTCAAACAGAGTGTATTGTGCAGTTCCCCTCACCCATAGTCATTTAGAATATGTGGCTTTAATGGATTTGTGTGGAAAGAAAATATTGATATATTAACACTTCCCATTGTTCTTTACACAAGAGTGTCATGCGCTTGGATCAGAAGGGATTTCTTTAAAAGAATGTGAGAAGAAAATGGCCGTGTCCATATCTTTCCAGTTTGAGAAAACTTGAAATACTTTTCTCTTCACATGCAGGCTGAAGAAAATCCTGACTTCACAACCTCATTTTATTTTTGTAGTTCATATGTATCCAGATTGAATCTGCTCACCACATTCTCTCCATAAAAGCCCACTCAGAGGGTTTCACCTGTGTTTGAATCGAAAATCTGTGCTCTTTCCATTAGAACCCACCACCTCCTTCCCAGGTATGGAAAGTCAAACAGGTGAGTAGATATGATTTTGAAAAAATTAAGGAAACGATAAAGTTCTAACACAAGAAAGCAGCATATGAAAATTAGTATTCTAAAATAATTTCAGAATTATCTTTCAATATTAAGAAAAAAATGATTTGTGGAAGAGAAGAGAATCAACAGGTACCAGCTAAATATTTATGCAATAATTTAGGTAGAATATAATAAGCTCAGAGCCATAAGAATATAAAGAGAAATATCTGTAAAGGTATTTCCTGTAAAGGAAAGAAATTACAGGACTTTGTTGAAGTCTGAATATTGAGAAGAGAGAAAAAAAGGAGAGTAAGGGTCAATACCAAAGTTTCTCATGATACTCATTAATTTTGAATTGCTTGCTTTACACTTGATAGCTTCTTTAATCCTCATTACAACACTGTGAGGTAGAAATTATTCTGTTTTCAGAGATAAGGAACTAGAGATCAGAGAAGTTGACCACCTTGCAAAGGTCTTAAAGCTAGCATGCGAAACTAGTTCCTCCTGAATAAAAAGCCAGTGCACTTCCTTAATCATTGTGCTACCCTCCTTTGGAGTTTGGGGGGAAATGATGCCTCTGTCCAAGTGGAGAGGAGGTCATTGGTTTTCAGTTGGATATGCTAAATGTGAGATTAACAGAGTAGCAGCTATGTGGAGATACTTGGTATTAACTAATTGACTTTACATTTTTTATAAATCTTGCACAGTTTGACCTTATTATCAATGCATATCTTTGTGGAGAACTCTTTTATCACTTAACATTTCTTTTAAAATTCTTAAATATCAAAGACTAATGTACAGGTGAAATTAATATATTTTAAATTTGAATGAAAATAATTATATCCTCTTCAACAGCATTTTTCCTACATTTTTGAGCCTTGGAGGTTTGGCTGCTTATAAGTGCACATACATAAAGCAACAGTACTTGATAATGACACACTAATCCTAGGGGAGAAAAAAAGATAGCAGATAGACAAGAAACCAAAATCTACTCAAAGAATCAAGAATCTAAACTTACTAAAATTTGTTCTGTGATAGAGGAAGGTATTTGGCTTCCTCTCAGTGCCAAGGGTAAAGGGAGCATTGGAAGTAACAAACACCAAGGATGGGTGGCATCATTTTCATATGAAAAGAATATGTTCTGGCCCTGGCTGGTGGCACTGTGGATAAGGCATCAGCCTGCAAACCCCAAGGTCGCTGGTTCGATTCCCAGGCAGAGCAACATAACCAGGTTGCAAGCCAGGTCTCTAGCCAGGTCCGTAGCTGGAGGCAGGTAAAAGGCAACTATACATTGATGCTTCTCTTCCTTTCTGCCTCTCTCCCTTCCCTTCTCTCTGAAAAGTAATAAATAAAATCTTAAAAAGAAAAAAAAAGAATATATTTTAATTCATAGCACTCTTGAAGCCTAGTACAGGAAAGAAAATCACCCTCAGAATGTTGTGCACCTATTATTCTAAAGCTGTATTTTTTCCTCATCCTTCTCAGACAGGGTCACATCTCTTAGCCTGAAGACAGAAGTATGAAACCAGTAGGTACAACCTAGCCACTTTTGTAGGTAAATATTTTTTGTTTTGAAGTACATTGTACAGTATTCTTGGGAACCCAACCTATTCTGAAATAAAAACATAAAACTTTGGCCAAGTCAGGAAGCACCACCTTTAAAACAACCCCCCTTACCCCAGCCTTCTCTGCCTGGTTGGTCACTACCTTATGTAGCACGCCCACACTGCTCAGTGACCTAAGGGCTAAGTTGAAGAGAAACTCTGAGGAAGTTCTTTGACTTATAAATCTGTAACTATGGGACTAGAAAGTTTATCACATCCGGGAAATGCCTGGAGAGTAGTTATTACAGGAACTATTGGCCCCCTGGGAAATTACAGGATTTCTTGGATTCGATTTTTGAGTATGAGTCAGAGGTGGATCCAAACTAAGAAATACAGACTGGTGACTAGGGAAAGACTCCCTAACCTTTTTTTTCTTTTAGGATGATTTATTTGTCTTATTGTTTATGCTTCAGTTTCTTAAATATGTAGCATAGCTATTATCCTGTTCTATCTAACTCATTAATGAACGTGAGTCAGAATTCCACTTTCTTCTGTGACATCCCCTTCAAAATAAAATTTAAACTTCAACATGGCCCACCTCTTCTACCTCATTCCTGGTCCTACCCTCAGTCCTCCAAGACACTGCAAACTCAGTGATGTCTTTTGAGACTTTGCACAAACTGCCTACTGCCTAGAGTGGCCTGGCAGGCTTCCGGCTTATTTGAAAGGTTAATTCTTACTCATCCCTCAAAATTCCACTTAAAACCACTGCTTCAGACTGCCTTTTCTGGGCTCCCCCAGCTTTCCTCCAAGAGTTAGTCCCCTTCTAGGTTCCATAAGCAATCTGTGTTCATCCCTCCTGATGTGACAAATCAGAGTCACATTTGTCCATGCCTGTGTGCAGTACTACCACCAGACCACAAGTTCTCTTAGGCCAAGGATGATGTCTAGTACTCTGGGAGCCCCAAAAACTCTCTCTCTCTATAAAATATTGGTGCCTGAAAGTCACTAGTAAGGGTTATGGAATGAATACCTGAGTCAATACAATTCGATACATACTTTAAAGCAACTATCTGGTATTGGAAAGTCAATACAACCCAAGTAGACACACCATAATGAGATGTGATTTAAATAATAAGTTTGCTTCTTTAAAACACTTCTCTGCTTCCAATCTTGCCCTCTCTGACCTTTTTCATTCATTCACATAAAATGCCCTTCTTTCTGAACAAAAGCCATTGTGAGCATAGCCCTTCACAATGTGGCATGGATTACTTCTCAGTTTTGTTTCTCTCGCTACCCTCCTCCACACCCCTCTGTGGCTGAGCACTGTACTTGCCAATCTCAGAGCACATCACGATCACTCCTTCACAGAGCCCACACACAGGAAGCACTCAGTCAACCTTTGCTCACTAAGAGGAAAAGGGCAAGCATCTTTCCATATACTGTAAAGCTGACAGACTGCAACTGAGTGGGAAAATCTTAGCTATGCTGAGGGTTAATAGCTTACTCTGTTCCAGGCACTGAGTTAGATACAAGGAGAAAAAAGATGGATAAGGCATGGTCCCTGTCCTCACAGGCATTACTGGAAAGTGGGGTAAAAAACACATAAATAGCTTTTTTAAAGTGAGTAAAAAAGCAGTAAAATAAATTGAATAAAGTAAAATAAAAGTGTGCATAGTTTGGAAAAGGCTTCCTAGATGTCTTCAAGATGATTCTTGAGCAAGTCTTGAAGGATGAATAAGTATCAGTTTCTGAAAGGGCACTTCAGGCCAAGGGCAACTGAAGGCGTGTAAGCATGAAACAGTATGGCATGGGCTAAAAGCTACCCATGATATGAGGAAGGGATGGCAGTGGCTTGAACTTGAGCAATTGGAATAGAGATGGAGGGAAAATGAATTTAGGAAATGAATACCCTAGGATCAACATCCTTGACCATCACAAAGTTGGCAGGGAATGAGAGACAGAAGAAAGGAATGATTTGATGAAGAAGGAGCAGATTTGGGGTGGGATAGGGAAGAAAATTAGTTTCTGTTTTAATGTGCAGAGTTGACATATCTCACGGACATTGAGCCACTATTATAAGTGATAGTCTGACATACAAGCAGATATGTGCAGCTGGCAGCTTGATACACAACTCACACTCACAATCAGTATAAGAAATCTAAGACCATGAGAGCAAATGCGATTGTTTGAGGACCATATATGGAAGAAGAAGCAAGGAACCAAAAATAGAGCTCAAGTCACAGAGAAGAAGCAAGGGAGGAGCAGCCCAGGAAGATGATCAAAGAACATAGGAAGTTATTGCATAACTAGCAGCTATAAGTAGTTCATCAAAGTCTAGGGCATCGAGTTTGAAAGAAAAAGAAATCAAGAGTGATAATTGCAGCAGAGTGGTCCAAAAAGATAAGAACAGAAAAATAATCATTGGGTTTGGCAAGATAGATGCCATGGGGCTGACACTTACATTGCCAGGGAGGGTTCAGTGGGATGATGGGGATGAAAGCCAAATTGCAGAGAACTGATAAGTGAAAGGCAGGTAAGGAGGAGGAGGCAGTGAGCATTGGATGATTCTTGAAGAAGCCTGAATGAGAAGGGAAGAAAAGAAAAAGAGTAATATTGGAGGTAGGCTAGAAAGAGAAATCATGGTTTTATTGTCACGGAGAAAATTATATTAGGCTAGGAGAATTATAAGCATGTTGGGAACCAGGAAGAAGCCACTGAAAACAAAAAGGTGAAAGACACAGAAATCTAGCTAAACGCCATTTCCTGTTGCATTGCATTGTGTCTATTTCTCCTTGCCTCCCTCAGTCTCAGCACAGTGCCTGACACAGAGGTATCCAATGTCTGCTATCTGAATAAATAAGTGAGAAATGATGAAGCAACATCCCAGAAGAAACCAGCAGAAAAGAAAGTGGTCAAGGGACGAGGATGAGACACTGACCTCCAACAGACAAAAGACGCTTCATTCTTTGAAACAGAAAGGGTAAAAATGGATTTCCAGGTCAGAGCATTCTTTCATTGATAGATCAACTTTGCAAACTGGCAAATGCAAGTATCAAGTATTTTAAATCTTCTAATTGTTATGAGTTATTATTTTATTTACTATTTCAACATTCCTGGAATGAACATTTTCAGGAAGGTTAAATATATTCTTTCTGGCCATCTAATCTATTTTTCTATCATATTACTAAAGACAATGAGCCCCTTAAAAACATAAATCTTGACTTTTTTTACTTATATATTTTAAAGAAGTTTCAGGCTTACAACAAAATTGAGAGAAAGATAGATTTCCTACATAGCAAATGCCCCAACACATGCATAGCCCTGCCCATCCCATGGTCAATATCATTTACCAGGATGGTGTATTTTTTAAAAGATTTTATTTATTTTTAGAGAGAGGGGAAGGGATAGAGGCAGAGAGGGAGAGAGACATCAATGTATGATTGCCTTTCACCTGCCTTTAGGTACAGATCTGGCTGGAAACCTGGCTTGGCAACCTGATTATGTTGCCCTGGCTGGGAATTGAATCAATGACCTTTGGGTTTGCAGGCTGGCACCTTATTCACTGAGCCACCAGCCAGGGCTAGGATGGTGTATTTTTAAGCTGAGAATGATCTTAGTCATCCAAAGTCTACAGTTTATCTTAGGGTTCACTCTTAGTGCTGTGTGTGCTGTGTATCTGGACAAGTGTATGATGACATGTATTTATCACTATAGTCAAAGACTATTTTCACTGCCCTTAAAATTCTCCACCATCTCCTTATTTATCTCTCCTCTTCCCTACTCCTAGCAACCACTGATTTTTTTATTTTCCCCTTAGTTTTGCCTTTTCCACTGTGTCATATAGTTGGAATCATATAGTTTATAGCCTTCACAAGATAGTATATATATGTGTCTACATAATACATGCATAACCCAAATTTGCCTTCAAAGTGGTCATTGAGTGAACTGAAAATGCTTCTTGAAAACATCCTGGTTCACATTAGCATTAGGGCACGGCACAAATAGGAAAATGCTTTCAACTTTCTCAAATCCCTCCCCATTCCCAGAGCATATCATACCTCCATGCCCTACCCTCTCTGCCTGAAACTCTTCTCTACTTGTATTCACCTGGCCAACTTCTACCCATCCTTCAAGATTCAGTTCAAATGCCAGTTTATTCACAAAGCTTTTCCCCACCCCATGCTCCCCCTGCAGTGATTAGTCCTTCATTATGATGCTAATTTGCTGTATTATAATTATTAATCACATGAGTTCAACCAAGCATGCCTTTTCATGTTTGTATCCTCAATACCTACCACAAGCAGAGGTGTGGTTCCAGGGCAGAAGCTGTGGAGAGTGAAAGTGCTTGAGTTCAGGTTCGATTTTGAAGACAGAACCAATGGGATTTGGTAACACCAACTAGTTGCAAAAGAAGGAGAGGAGCCAAGGCTGGCAATAAAGTCTTTGCCCTAAACACCTAGAAGCACCCAATTTCTGTTAGCTGGTCTGGGGAGACTGCAGGAGGAGCAGAGCGGGCAGCCAGTTCCATGTAAGGCGCCTATTAAGCACCCAAGTGGGGAAGTTGAGAACGCAACTGGACACATGAGTCAGTTTCAGGGAAAAGGTCTGCATCCTATAAATTTGGAAATCATCAGTATACATATACTATTTAAAGCCATGAGACTAGATGAAATCTCCAAGGGATAAGTATAAATAAACAAGAGAAAAGGTTCACAGAATGAGGCCTCAAGCAGCCAACTCTGACATTCACAGGCAGGATGTGTGAGGGAGGATGCAAATGACAGGAGCACCAGGAACGCAGTAAAAACATTTCAAAGAGGAGAGAGAGATCTCTCAGGAAAGTTCGCTGGATTTAGAAGAGAGGTCACTGAAACCTTATAAAATGGTTTCAATAGACAGGTGAGAGTAAAAGCCCTGTTCGCCGGGACTGATGACCATGGGAGGAGAGGCCCCAGGGACTTCAGGTGGCGACAGCTCCTTCGAGGAGCTTTGCGGTAAAGAGGAGGAGAGAAATGACACAGTGGCTTGAGGGGAAACATCAAAGGCTTTGTTTGGTTTTGGTATTTGTTTTTAAGATGGGAGCTCCTGTGGAATGTTCCATATTATCCAGAATGATCTAGCAAAGAGGAGGAAATTAATGATGCTGTAGAGAAGAACCTGACTGAGGGGCTAACTAATCACTATGTAATTGAGAAGCCGTGTCTTTTGAGAAGTTTAGGGTTGATGGGACGGGGCTGAAATAGGGAGGGACACAAAGAGGAACACAAAGAGACAGGCAGGTTGGCGGGTGAAGGAGTTCTCTTGGTTTCTTTGGAAAAGGTTATCAGACAAGAGTGAAGGAGGTAGTAAAATTTAAGGAAAGCCCTGACCAGCATGGCTCAGTTGATTGGAATGTCATCCCGTAAACCGAAAGGCCTCAGGTTTAATTCCTGGTCAGGGCACATGCCTAGGTCTGAGAGTTCAGTCCCCAGTCTGGGCCCATGTGAGAGGCAGCCATTGATATTTCTCTCGCTCTATCTTTCCCTTGCCCTCTGTCTAAAATCAATAAGCACGTCCTTGGGTTAAGATTTAAAAATGATTTAAAAATTAAGGGGAGAAGATGTGAAATAATTATCTAACACAGTATTCCTTTAACTTTTTTTTTTTTAAGCACAAAACACATCCTAACCTAACCAGCACATGTGTTTATGTAAATATGCACTCATATAGCTGAAACAGGCCTTCCATGAAATAATATTTACCTGCTATGAACTCTATTAAGTTCTAGTCTGCTCTAATCTGTTCAATTTTTCAAATGCACATTTGAAACTTGATGAATAATTCACCTTGAAAGGTTGGAAAAGGTAGACAAAGTAGACAGCCAGGTAGCGGAATGGGTTCCTGTGAGGTTCAGGGAGATAAATTTCTCTTGAGCGCAGTAGTCATGGTTGTGGGTTTTTACCCAGTCACGTTCCTCTGCAGGTAGGTAGTCATGGAGTAGGCAGAGGATTAGGGTTTTCCGGATGAAACATGGGCATCAGGAATTGGCGAGGGGCTTCATATAATGTCAAAGCATGGGATCCAGGCCAGGCAAAGCTGCAAAATGAGGGGGAGTAAAAAGAGGAAATATGTTCAAATCTATGGACTGAAGGTCTGGTGGGTTGGAAAAGTGAACCAGGACCTCAGAGGGAGTGAGCTGGAAAAACAGGATGTGGTGGTAGGAAAGTGGGTGCTTAAATGAGGTTCATACCATTTTGGTAAACACAGGGCAAGGGTATGACCAGAGGAGAGAGCAGATGATTGAAGGAAAGGGACTGGATCCCTGGAAAAGAGGAGGTTATGGAACCAAGAACATGCAGCGTTGAAAGGATCAATTATCTGGATGCTGAAATAGCTCAAAATGATCACAGGAATTTTAAGAGGAAAATGGCAGTGAACCAGAAGCTAAATATATTAAACTAAGGGCAGAGTCAGGAAGTTGATGAGGAAGCAGGGGTTATGGAATAGTTTAAAGCAGGGACTTCCAAGCTGGAGTTTTCAGGAGACGGACAGGAGACAGGATGGTGATGAGGAGCAGGGGGCACCTCCAGCCCCTCAGGGCCCAGTGGGGTCAGGGGCATGGGAGGGAACAGCAGCAGGGAGGCAGGGTCCTCAACGAGAACCAGGTTTCCACTGAGCATAATCCTAAAGTAATATGCAGAGGAGTGTAGGCTCTGTGAATTTTGCAAATGACAGATCCTGAGTTCCAGAGAGCACAATAGAAGGTCTCCAAAGTGGAAAGGGCAGAGAATCGGCCCAGTACAGTGCCATGTGAGCATAAGCATCTAAGTGGCAGGGAGAATTGCTTCCACTCTATTGTCCTTTAGAAGGTGTCAGCAGAGAGGACATTCAGGTTACATTCTTTACCACACTTTAACCTCTTGTTCTCTTTTGAACAGATTGTCTAATTCTTTAACATTTTTAGGGATTTTTAAAAAGAAAAACAGAAATAAATCCAACAAAATTTAATAATCTAGCTGAATTTGGTAGAGAGGAAAATCTTTCCACTTGACATTAACTCAAGAACCAAATGATTTAAATTTTCTGTTAGAAAGCTGATAAACTCTAAAATGATTGAAAGTGGGTACCGATTAACACTTCAGAGAAAATGCAAGTTTTTTTCTTAAAGAGTTCTTGCAGACCACCTAAAATTCACTCAAGGATATGGAAGCATTCCTCCAAAAATGCCTAGTGTACGTGGTGAACAAAATGCAACATGGGCTCCACCCATTGGACACTTCTGTTATTGCATCTTACCCCTAAATGGTAGAAATAGAAACCTTAAAATAGGTTTTCATTCATTCAGTATTATTCATTATTGGTAAATATTATTTATTGATTGTCTTCTATGTGCCAAACATTGTTATAGGCTCTTTGAGATACAATGGTAGACACAAAAAGCAAAAATTACTGTCCTCATGAAACTTAAATTTTAGTGTATAAAATTTCTTATTTTGTTCACCATAAGAAACTACAGGCCACATCTGTCTAATAGGTATCTTAGATAATGCTGACCCCCAAGGCTTTTAGAAACTTGATGAATATAAGCAATAAAAGCTTTTTTATTAAAATTCATCAACTTTTTTATTTTCTAAAGATAGAAACATCAATTCACCTTTAAAAGGCAGATATTCTCTGTCATAACAAAAACATATCCTGTGTGTCCACTACCATTTTTAATAGATGATTTTATTAATCATCATGGTGATAATATTTCTCATTTATTGAACCCAGACACCTGACTATTTGTATGTTCACATGAGTCCTAGTAGACCTATTATCTTCATTTTTCAAATTCAAAAGCTCTAGTCCAACACTAATAAGTAGTAAAATGGTAAATCAAATCAGTCACCAGTGGGCTGCTGCCTGATTTGACAATGAAACCAGCATGCCACTAAAAACTGAAGAACAGATGTTGAAAAGGATGCCCTTTTCTTGCTATCTAGTCTTGCTGTTTCTCCTTCATGTCCTGACATTGCATATAATAACAATCCTCACTGACAATGGTACTCTGTTATAAAACATCCCCAAACTCAATAACTTAAAGCAGTCTCACATGTATGCATGGGTACAGACAAGCTGGCCTGCACTGGGTTGCGCTGGGATGGACTCCAAGGGCAAGTTTGGATCCAGGTCTGTGCCACTCATTCTCCCCCAACCAGAGGGCCATCTGGCTCATGTTTTCCCCTGTGGCATTGACGAGAGTGGTAGAAAGTAGGCATGTTTCAAACCTGTGTTGGCATCACATCTCCTGACATCTCATTAGCCAGAGCAAGTCTCAAGGCCAAGCTAAAAGGTAAGCAGAAGAGTAGAGTCACTTCACCAGGAGGTAAAGAATTGTGACCAATAATTTCATCTACACACCCAAACCTTAGACAGCCAAAGAAGCAAAAGAAGAATTTCCAGAGCTACTGAACATGGTTCCAGTATCATGGAGATCTGTAGCAGCAAGAGGTTAGGGTTACGTGGCTGAAAAGATAAAATAGGAAATTCCAAGAGATGCAAGTTGGAAAGAAGGGCTTGATTTACAGTTTACTTAGAGGCCAACAGAAGGATTTAGTTCTAGTATGTAAGCCTTGAAAGTCTGGTCCTTGCAGAAACTCCAGATACATCTAACAGGAGCCAAAACTGTTCACTGTCACAAAAAAGAAAATGCTTTCCAAATTTCTGTATGTCTTTGTTATATGTGTTCTTTGACTAAACTGTAGCTCAGCTGAAGTATAACATGTTCAATACCAACACTTGGAAAAATCAGGGTTTGCTGGTTTCCACAAGTTTCACATTTCCTTATTACCAATATTTTTTCTAATGTAATTTTGTAAAAATACATATGTGTGTAAATGTATGTGTGCATGTTGATATGTGCATGTGTGCATATGGCAGTTGATATTAATTTAAAAAGTAATTTTTAAGCAAATGAATTAACATAACCATTTTAAATAATGAAAAGAAAACTTTATATTAATATGATTTGAGAGGCTGACAGAAGGCAGTAATTAAATGATGAATTGTCTGGTTGTGAAAAAAAAGAAGTAAACATTGGTAGTTGCAGAATAGACAGGGGGATGTTAAGAATAATAAAGGAAATGGAAAAGCCAAAGAACTTCTATGCATGACATATGGACATGAACTAAGGGTGGCATTGCCAGGGGGCATGGGGGGAGGCAAAGGAGAAAAATTGGGACAACTGTAATAGTACAATCAATAAAATATAATTTGATAAAAAATAAAAGTGTCAGCTGGAAGAGACCAATTGGCATTTTTTGGTTCAAAAAAATAAAACTAATCTCAAGAAACTAGTTGCTTATTACCAAACACCAAAAGCAGCAAAGCATGAAACACTATTTTGTTTTTTCTTATAATGTTTGCTAATGAGACTGTGGCTCCTCACTATTTTCCCATAAGCCTCCTCTGAACTTAATTGTAAACTATTTTCTATTTGTCAAGTAAATATTTAATCAACTGTTTGAAGTATAGTATTACCCCAGATATTCAACAGTTCCTGAGAATCTCTAATGTTAGCAAAAGAGTTGTATATTCTGTTTAATATCCCAAGGGATAATTTCATATTGAAAGTGGTTGGAATAAAAACTTTGGTTTTTAGAGGCAGTGTGGTTTTCTAGAAAGATCTGTCATCCCAGGTCTGTCATTAACCAGCTCTACAACTTAGGGCAACTCATTTGTGTGTAACTGAAGGCTTTTAACCATCTGGCACCAACCAGCTTCTCAAGAAATCTTGTCAATTTTTCATTTTTACCCTCAGTTCCAACCTTCTTCCTTTCTCCTTCTCTCCCATCTCATTGCCTTCTCATTCCATCATTTACAGAGCAATTCATCTATTTCTTTGCAGGCTAAGCCCTGGAAAGCCTACTCTTCACTCTGCCTCAGGTTTCAGAATGAGACTCACAAACGTCCTCCCTGATTCTGGTCCCCTAGCCTTTCAATGGTTTGTAGATGTTCGATTCTCTGTATTAAAACCCTTCAAGGCTGGAATATGCAGTACCTTCTGCTTTAACCTTTGGCACTTAGAACATTTAGTATTAGCAGCAGTTTCAGGAAAACAGAACTTCAAAGGAGAGTATCTAGACTGTGTTGTGGGATCTGAATAACCTCATTGTTAGTAAAAAAAAAAAAAAAAAAGTGAGACTTTTTGGCGCATGACATTCAATGGCAAAATAATTTCTTATTCCCAGCCAGGGCAACATAACTAGGTTACAAGCCAGGTCTTCAGCCAGGTCCCCAGCTGGAGGCAGGTGAAAGGCAACCATACACTGATATTTCTCTCCCTCTCTTCCTCTCTCCCTCCCCCTGTCTGAAAAATAATAAATAAAATCTTTAAAAATAATAATAATAATTCCTTAAATTTCTGCTACTAGTTGCCTGGAATTAAGCAGCTACAAAAAGCTAAATGTTGAAAGACCATATGACTATTGCAACAGAATGTTCTAGCAGGAAGTTTGACAATAAGGACTGTGGAGCTAACTGGATACACGAGGCTGTAGCTTACAGAAGGAAAGCATTTAACTTCTCAAGCACAGTGAAAACCAAAAAGCCATAAGACTGCTCTGAAAGACCCTTTTATTTCCTGTAGCTGCAGGGTTGAGATATCTGAAAACCAAAACCAAAATGTGACCTTATAGTTGGCTGGATAATGATGAAAGCTGAACTCACAGCGAACTTGGTCAAGCTTCTTTTATGAAAGTTAGGGTATTGACCGGGAAAGAATGGGGCCATGAGAACTGTAATGGGACACTAGGGAGGGTCCAAAGGAGAGGAGGTGCCATTATTCTCTAGTGGCAGATGTGGAGCAGATGGTGGATGAGAAGTACATGAAAGACAATGTTGTCTTTCAACCTCATGGGGACCATCCATGTCAGTGCTGCTGGCTGAGATTGCAGCAGTGGGCTTCTCGCTTGCCCTTTCCTTCCCATCTTGCAGGTGTGAAACCTCCAATTCCCTACATTAAAACACAAAGAGCAACTTCTATTTGCTTAAATGAACACTGACTGATACATGACTAAACACCAGTTGTCAAAAAAATTAGGCAATCCAAAAAATTAGAAAATATGACACTTCTCAGCAATGTTAACAAAAAGATTGTGCAGACCAGCCCACCAGCCAGGGCTCTTTTTTTTTTCTTTTTAAAGATAACCCTTTAATATTTCACGTAACACTGGTTTGGAGGTGATGAACTCCCTTAGCTTTTTCTTATCTGGGAATCTCTTTCTATGTCCTTTGATCCTAAGCGATAGTTTTGTTGGGTAGAGTATTCTTGCTTGTAAGTCCTTACTTTTCATCACTTTGAATATACCTTGCCAATCCTTCTGGCTTGGAAAGTTTCTGTTGAAAATTCAGCTGACAGTCTTATGGGAGGTTTTCTCTTGCTGCTTTGAAAGTTCTCTCTTGTCTTTAACCTTTTGCATTTTAAGTATGGCCTGTCTGGGTGTGGGCCATTTTTGGTTCATCTTGTTTGGGACTCACCATGCTTGCATCACCAGGTAAGGGATGTTTTCTGTCATTATTTTCTGAAACAGATTTTCTTTCTTTCTTTCTTTTAAGATTTTATTTATTATTCTTAGAGAGGTGGGGAGGGAAAGAGGCAGAAAGGAAAGAAACATCAATGCATGGTTGCCTTTCACCTGCCTCCAGCTATGGAACTGTCTGGAGACCTGGCTTGCAACCTCATTATGTACCCTGGCTAGGGAATCAAACAAGTGATTCCCAGCGCCTTATCTACTGTGCCACCAGCCAGGGCTGAAACAGGTTTTCAATTTTTTACTCCCTTTCTCTTTTCCTAGCACCCCTGTGACACAAATATTGTTATACTTAAAGTTGTCCCAGAGGATCCTTACACTATTCTCATTTTATTCTTCTTTTTTGCTGTTCTGACTGGGTGTTTTTTGCTTCTTTAATTCCAAATTACTGATTTGATTTTCAGCTTTGTCTGCTCTACATTTTCCTGTAAATTATTTTCTGTAAATTATTCTTTGTTTCAGTTAGGATAGTCTTCATTTCTTACTGGTTCTTTTTAAAAAGTTTCTATGTCCTATTGAAGTTCTCATTAAGTTCATTGAACATCCTTAAAACTAGTGTTTTGAACTCTTTACCTAATAGATTTCTTATCTTCATTTTGTTTAGTTCTTTTTCTGTAGTTTTGTTCTATTCTCTCATTTGGGACATGTTTCTTTGTCTCCTCATTTTGGCAGCCTCCCTATGCTTGTTTTTATGTATTAGGAAGAGCTTCTATGTCTCCCAGGCTTGATAGAGGTAGAGTAGCCTTATGCAGTAGATATTCTTTATGATCCAGTGGCACAGCCTCCCCAATTATCCAAGCTGGGCACCCCTGTGTACCATGTGGGCTGTGAACACCTTTCTCTCATAGTTGAGCCTTGACTGTTGTGAGTACAACCATGGGAATATTTACCCCTAGGCTGATTGGCTGCAAAGACTATCTGCGATCACCTACCACCATAGAGGAGCAGCTGCTCTGGAGTCCACTCCACATAAAAGGACCTACTTCAGTGAGGCTCTGGTGCCTGCTGAGTCAGCCCTTTGTGTTGTTTTGGAGGTTGTGGGTGGTGCATTGATGTGGTCTGAAACTGTCCACCAGGTATGCTGGCTCTGGGGCCTCCTTTGAGTTGCAGGCCAAAGTCAACCACCACCTGTGTTCAGCCTAGGACCATGTAGTACAAGCTACAAAGCACTCTGCAGATGCTACTACTTGTGCTGGGTTTGGAGGTGCCCAGGAGAGGTCAAGAGGCAAACCAAGGCTGGCTACGGCTAGTGCTGGTCCTGGGACCACTTAGCAAGAGGTATGGGACATACTGAAACCAAATGCTGATTGCTTGAGAGATTTTAGAAAAGTCTGAAGCATGAATCAAGACAGGTCATTTATATGGAAAAGCCACTAGAAATAGTTTGGTGGTGGTGGAGGGGGGGGTGTCATGGGCTTACAATTTGGGTGGGATAGAGTCTCATGGAATCACCAGGATGGGTTGAATAGTATGCACCAGGTGAATGGGAATTCAGATATGGAACCCACCTGCTTGCTTTGAGGGAGGAGGGCTCAGCAAAGAAACCACAGCTCTCACCTTGATATCAGACAATTCAGTTCCTCTGGTAAGTTCCTGGTGCCTTTCACGCTGCTGCCCCAGTGGCGGTTGTCAGAACATGAGTCAGAGTAAGTCCATGTGTCGGCCCTTTAAGAGGAATACCTCAGATTCCAAAAGCTTTTCATCTCACTCAGCCACACTCTCTGCTAGTTTTCACACCCAGAAGTTATAGTGACTTCTCTTCATGGCATAAGAACTCTGGGCTGGAGCCCTGGTGTGGGGCTGGGTGGAACCCCTTACTCCTCAGGGGGAATCTCCACCACCAAGATACCCTTCCTGATTTTTATGTACCACATGTGGATGTGAGACCAGCCTGTTCTGCACCTCTGCCCTTCCTACCAGTCTCAGTGTGGCTTCTTATTTAAAACCCCAGTTGTAGGACTTCTAATCAGCTAGATTTCAGGCAGTTCTGAAAGATAATTGTTCTGTAGTTTAGTTGTAATTTTAATGTGATTGTGGGTGGATGCAAGTTCGGCATTTACCTATGCTGCCGTCTTGACAGCATATTTCTAGATATTTCTAAAGTGGATCTGTGGTGTATTTGACAAACATTGTGGTTAGATTATTAATACAGGACAAAGATGTTATTTAACAATAATCTCCAAAAGTCAATGCTTCTTTAGAGTCCTTATTTTATGGTTTCCTTCTGAAATTTTTAAAGAAGCATGCACTTTAAGAAAATGGAATGAAGAATCCTTGGGGGTCTAGGAACCAATTCTTCCATTTGCACTGTGCTGCAAATCAGCGTAGAGCATTCTAATATTCTGGTGACACCTCCAGCATCTGCAGTTCCACCCAGGTCACCAGGTCCCTCTTGAGCTGCCTCTTCCCTCCCTGCATCTTGTCTGGCACAGTGGATCCTGAGCTCATCTGAGCTGTGTTGTTTTTTCTTCCATCTCCCCCTACTAAATATTTAAAAATTATATTTGTAAAACTGTTTTATGAAGAATACTTCACTAATATATATTGGGTTATAAAGTTATTTCACACATGTACAAATAGAAGCCTCTCCTTGAAACATATTTCTTTATCTAGTGAATAAAAATAATATAGGTGGTTTTTATTTTTAGGCTTTTTTAAAAGCTTTCATTGAATTTATTGGGATAACATTGGCTAATAATATTTCATAGGTTTCAAATGTACAATTCTATAATACATCATTTTTATATTTATTGTTAGGCAGCTTTAATGCTAATAATGTTCAAGAAAGAATATATGAATCTCTATTAATCAGCATTCCTAGATATATAAATATCTGATGGAAATTAATTAGCAAACTTAAGTAGTAGCCAATAGTGCACTTAGAAAAAGCTCAACAAAGTAATTTAAAAAGCAAGATGTGAAATGTCTAAAAAACTAAAATGAAACCAAGTTTGATCTGTTTATTTCTTTCTGAAAGTAACATTAGCCATTTAATGTCAACTTCTGAATTTATGTCCACTGAGAGCAGAAGCTTTGAGAGTAGGGACTTCATTTAGTTCATCACTTTACTTAAAACCTAGTACATATTATCAGCAAAGCCCTCAGCAAATATTCTTTGAATGAATGTAGCATGGATGAATAGATAAATGTTTTTTTTACCTTATATTTTAACATTTTTCCACTCCACCCCCATTCATTAAAGATTGCATTTTTTAAAAAAATAAGTACTTTATGTCTGCTCCAATTACCATTTGCAACTTTTCAAACCACACATCTAATGTCTATGCAACATCATCACTTGAATAACTTTCTTATAGACACTTCAGATTGAATCTGTGGTCTTTCCTTGCTCCTTCATCTTCCTCCCCTTCCTCAACACCCCTACCACCAATGCCTCATCTCAGTAAACACCAGCTACCTCAGCAATCTTCCTTACTCCATAGAGTCACTACCAAGTCTTATAAACTGCATTTGAAAAATCCTTCTCCAATCATCCACCTGTCTCTATTTTTATTGTCAGTAATCCAAGGCAATCCATCTCCATCTGGACCAGGCAATAGGCTGTTAACTCACCTCCCTGCATGCACACTTGCTCCTCTAACTCATTCTCTGTAACTCGCCCAGAGAGATCTCTTTAAAACTCATGCTAGATCAAGTCTGCCTCCTGTTTAAAACCTTCAGGGAGGATGTGCAGAAATCCTAATGCAAATTAGTGCAGCTGGCATGGAAAACAGTATGGAGTTTCCTCAAAAAATTAAAAATAGAACTACCATATGGCCCAATAATTCCACTTCTGGGTATATCTATTCAAAGGAAAGGAAAATAGGTTATTAAAGAGATATCTGTACTCTTATGTTCATTACAGCATTAATTATAACAGCTAAGATATGGAAGCAAGCCAAGTACCCATCAATGGATGAACAGATAAAAAGAATTATGAATATTATTCAGCTCTGAGGAAGAAGGAAATTCTGCCATTTGCAACAACATGGATGGGTCTTGAGGGCATTATGCTAAGTGACATAAGCCAGATGGAAAGACAAATACTGCGTAATATCACTATATGTGGAACTATTTTTTTAAGTTAATTTCTTAGAAACGGAGTAGAATATCAATGACAGAGGCTGGGGAGTGAGGGAAATGGGGAAAGGTTGTTAAAATGGTACAACCTTGCAGCTGTAAGATGAATAAGGTTTGAAAGAAGGGGAAGGGTTTGATCAAGGAGCTAGTATGAAAGACCCAGGACATGGACAATGAGGTGGGGGTTGATTGCGGGAGAGGAGATGGGGAGGGTGGGGCAAGGGAGAGCAATTGGGGGGGGAAATGAAACAATTGTATTACAACAACAATAAATTAACTTTCTGAAAAAGATGAATAAGGTCTGAAGATCTAATGTAAAACATACTGGCTACAGTTGATAACACTGTGTTATATAGGTGAAATTTGCCAAGAGACTAGAACTTAGCTTTTCTCTCATACACACAAAAAGGTAAATATGTGAGGTGATAGGTGTGTTAGTTGACTTAACTGTGGGAATCTTCATAATGTTTACATATATCCAATCACCACAATGTACATTTTAAATATTTTACAATTCTATGTTAATTATATGCCAATGAAGCTGAAAACTAAAATAAAATATAGATTTTCTTGTGAAAATAGAACAAAGGTTCACTTCTCTCTGTCTGACCTCTGCCCACCTCTTCAGCCTCACTTTGTGCTGTGTCCCCTCACCCACAACACAGCCAGGGCCATGCTGTGTTCTCAGACAGAGATCCGGGTTCAACATGAGGACAGTTAGCCTCAAGGCTCATGGTGTAGCCAGACAGGAAGAACTGAGAAGAGGCAGGCAATGAACAAATTAGTTTAATTCAATCAAATGGTAAACTAGCCTGGGTTGGGATTTTTAGGCTCAAATCAGACAGAAGAATTAGATGAAGTTCATTGCGAATCCAGGACATGAGAATTGTGAGAACAGGCTATCCAGAGAGCAGGGAATTAAAAAGAAAAAGAATTTCATATTGTTAGTGACAGGGAGAAAATCAAACCTTAAAGTGAGTCAAATTCTCTGCCCAATCAGCAGCCTCAGTGAGCTGGGATTTTTTTTTTTTTTTTAACTTCAATTTGCCAAAGAAGATAGCCTCCACATTCCTGGAATAGTAAAAATGTTTTCTGCTAGGCACAGGGCCACCACATGCAGCTGTGCTGAATGTGCACGCCTGACTCGAGGGCCTGCCTTTTACATTGTAGTTGCCTCGAATGTTGCCCCAGAGCTGTGCAGGCAACCATGTATGTAGTCATGGGCAGCAGTCTCCACTGACAAGTCTCTTTCACCTCTAAGGAGAATATTAATACTTTTGTGTTAAATTCATCAATAAATATTTGTAATCGATGGATCGATCTTGGTATATAGTTACTAGTTAACATATTTGTAATATTAAAGAAAGTTTGGTATATTAGAATAGCTACAGGATTAGATTTGTGAATCACTAGGAAACAGCTAGGAGACTCAACATGGGAGCACCTGAGTCAAGATTTAGCAACAAGACTATGAGAAAGGGCTAAGCAGTGCTAGACGCTGGTGGTAGTGGCAGTTCCCACTAAAAACTGTGAATAGGGGTCATTTCCAGAACCCAGAGGCAAAGAGAGCTGTATGTTACTGTGAATGTGAAATCAGTCATTCCATTCGTGCCTCCTGACTTCCACTTCATCAGCCCCTCCTAGGATTTTGTTTTTACATACCTTATTTCCTGTATTATATCTTTTTCTGCTTAAAACACCTAGATTGGTTACCGTTTCCTACACTAAACCTGGATTGTCAGAGATACCCAAAGCAGTTGCACTGAATAGAGCCCCACAGACAGAAATATGTCCTTGGTGATCTGGCCTGGTTGGACTGAAGACAGATCATCCTAGGAGTATGAAACATGAAACATTTGTTGATACATTCGCTAAATGATTTCTTAAATTGTCACCTGTGGTTTCTCAGAGTGAGGTGCCTGTTAGAGGCCTCGCTTTACCAGACTGCCTGGCAGTTAAAGTGGGAGTGGATAATATGACTGTCTTAAAGAACTTAGAAAGAGATTTTTAATTTTTATTTAAAACATGGTCAGGAAATAAGGAATATTCCGTAACTGTTCTAAATAAATTTCTTATATCCTTAAACCACAGGACTCATGTGCCTGAAAATCAATCAGAATATGATTCTGAAGAGAACAGAATTACAATTTAACTTTAATTCAGAGGCTCATCAGGTTCTTTATGTGAAAAATTGAATATGGATTGCAAAGACTGGAGTTCAAGAACTAGAATAGGATCACTGCATGAATTTAGGTGACTCTGAACTCCTCCAAGTATTAATTATCAGTTGCTATATAACAAATTACCCCAAAACTTAGTGGCAGAAAATATCATTATTTCACAGCTGCTGGGAGTCAGAAAGCTGTACCCAACATAGCTGGGTGCTTCTGACTCCAGGGTGTCTTTCAGGCTCCAATCAACCCATAGCTGGGGCTACAGCCACCTTAGATTTTGACTGATGAAAGAGCCCTTCCCAAGTTCATTCTCGTGGACTCACATGGCTATTGGAAAGCTTCAGGTTCCCATTGGCTGTCGGTCAAAGACAATGACTTCCTGCCTCACAGGCCTCTCTAAAAAGCAGTTCACACCATGTCAGCAGCTTCCCTCAGAGTAGGTGAACAAGAGGGAGAAAAGATGCCCAAGACAATGAATTCTTTGAAGAACTTGGGCTATTTTACCCACAGAATTTCCACATTGATTTAGAGCTTCATTGAGGGAAGTTTTCCATCAACCAACTACGCAGTCTCTTCTAACCACTTCTAACCTTTAACCAGTTTAATGCAGTATGAAATCACACAAACATTTGGCCTGATCTAAAGGTCTTCTAGCAGCCTTAGAGTTCAGTTCCACACATACTATTGATACCATGGTTTCTGCCCAATATCACAGTTAGTGTGGCCTTATCCTCTGGAATCGGAATCTGCACTCCCTTTAAGGCATGCTACAATCTGACTGTAGTTAAAGGACTGGGCGCAGGAGTGTGCTAGTAAATCAGCTCTCTGAAGTCCTGATCTGTAGCCTTGGCCAGTTCCATAGTGTAAATGCCATGACTGTTGTCAAACTACCAAACTGAAGTATCTGTACCTGGAATGGGCAAGAGATGTGCACAGTCAGCTCTCTGGAGCTACGATGAGCTGGTGCCAGCACATCATTGTCTGGGAAAATCAGAGGGCAAAAGGAGAGGAGCATGAGAGGAAAATTAACTTGCTACTATGTCACATGAGGTCCTTATAGAGTCTTTAAGCAAGGTGGGGTAACTGCAGCCAAGAGAAAAGAGGCTTCTGTTGCTATGGTAGGCAGCCTTGAAGTAGATGCCAATGTTTCCCACCTCTTGGTAGTCACACCCTGTCTAATCCCCTTTCATTGTGTGGGAGATGGGTATAGTGACTCACAATAAAATATGGGAACAAAACTGGAATTTCACTTCTGAGATTAGGATACAAAGAGATTATGGAACCATATGTCCATTACAACAGATGAGATTTGGCATAAAATCGAGAAGTTATACCTTGACAAAATATGGTATAAAACATAGGGAAAGATATGACCAAATCAGCTTTTGTAATCATTTCTTCTGTCAAGTTCTAAGAATAAAGTAGATGCTTTGTCACAAATTGACTAAGGCAATGTAACCATTTCCCAATTGTCAGCTCTCTTTGGTGACTCTC
This sequence comes from Noctilio leporinus, assembly GCA_004026585.1. Classification (NCBI taxonomy): domain Eukaryota; kingdom Metazoa; phylum Chordata; class Mammalia; order Chiroptera; family Noctilionidae; genus Noctilio; species Noctilio leporinus. The sequence continues at coordinate 44,673 of PVIW01003209.1, read as the reverse complement.
CATGACTCCAGAGATCAGAAGTGAGAGCTATGAATCTCCTTCCTCACAACCTTACTACCAGGAGTACTATAATGAAAGAAAAATGCGAACTGAATTCTGCTCTACGTACAAACATTTATTGCCAGATTTTTATACCCTAGTCACACAAGATCTAAGATACCTGTATAAGTTTTCTAGTCAACCACATCATTCAAACACCATTAATTATCAAAAGAAACATCAATTCAGATATCTTATATGCTAATTAACATGCTATTGCAGATTTAGATAGAAATATTTTAAATGCCGCAGTCAGTCATTTCTCTAATGTGGATTTCTGAATTCTTTCAAATGCTAATTAACCACTCATGGATTGTGGATTTCTGATTAAAATATTTCAGATGTTCTAATCACTCCTAGGTGTAGATTAAACTGGCACACACTTTTCCACTAATCTGACTTAAACTCTAAAGCAATTTTAAATGAATTATATCACTTTAACAAAGCCTTAGGATGATTTAGATAAAAGCTCACTTAGGAAAAGGAAGGTTGACCAGTTGACATCTTGTGGTCTTCCTCTTCTCAAATGAGGAATCTCAAGTGACTCTTGACTGTCTTCCAATATACTCTTGAGCAGTTTCCAGAGAAAGCTTTATCTTGTCGTAGGAGAGATCTGTCCCGAAAGTATAGGCCGCGCAAACTTTGAATTATATTGACATTATCTCGATATTTTCGGGACAGACCTTGTAGCGTGCTCCCAGATAAAAGTAGCAGTTTTAAGTCTGACCATCAGAGGTCAGTAAACCCCCACATACACAGTATTTCCCATTGGAAATCCTTTTTAATAACAACCAGTGTTATAAATTAATTTCCATACAGATAGGAAAGTTATTCTTAATCTTTCAAGAAATAAAAGAAATAATTCTCCAAAGAAACCTAAGGAATGCTTAATCCATGGGCAGACTATTTCCCCATTTCAACCCCCATCTTACATATAGCTTGAAATAAAAGGTTCTACATAAATTCTAATAGAGTAAGCCTGAATTTATTTTCACTTGCAGCCAAAGAAAAAGAAAGCTTTTTTAAAAATGTTGATTTTTAAAATGAAACATAATTCCTGTGATTTTTATACATTATATTAAGTTCTCAACTTTTAATTATTTCAGCTTCACAATCATGGTTGAGGTATATAGGGAGGTGTCATTGCAACAGTTTTATAGACTAGGAAAGTAGTCACAGCAGTATGAAACTAACCTGAGATCCAAAGTCTAGTTTGTAATCCATAGCCCTCAAAAATATTTACCTTCTCTAAGCTCCATCACAAACTACCTTATATCTTTATTACACCACACATATGTTTGTTTATGTCTTTCTCTCCAATGACAATGACATAAGCTCTCTTGGGGCAGAAATCCAGTCCCTTCTCTAAAACCCCACAGTGACTGGAATAGAGTTAATGAAGAATTGAATTTGGTAACTAAATTAAATTTTTTTATTTCCTGTTTTCTGCGAATGCTGCAGTACACACACACACACACAAAATGATGAGATAGCACCAACCTAGAAAAACCCATGCCTGAATTATACATCTGAAAATCATAAAAACCCATTCGATTCTAGACACAACCAGGTATGTTGTTCACTAGAGCAGATCTTCAAACAAATTGATTATTTTATCCCAGCAGCAAAAATATATAAACACTTGTCCCTAATATACAGATATTTATTTATAGTTATAAATATGTATATCTATTAATATTTATTTACATTTCAAGACATACTCAAAATAGAAAAGTAAATACTATAAAATTAAGATGAAGTAAAAATATGTATTGGTAATTATATAATTTATTTCCTTTATAATGCTATAAAATATTTTTGCTCTCCCTAAATATTCTGTTTATTTCACAGAATCATAATGAGATAAGGATTGTCAAAGTAGTTTACAAACATAAGCATTATGGAAATATGATCTATTACAACCATGGTTTTGGTGTAAGCTATGACTATTGGAAGCCACGTGCAAAAGAGTTTCCTGAAATTGTGCTTCTCAGGAAATGTGTCAGTAAAAAGGGTTATACAAAATTGAGAAAGCAAATCCTCAAAGAACACAAAGAATCTAGTCTTTTTTCTTGTCTATTGATTTTTCATTAATGGTGTCTAAATAATTACCATTCCTTTCTTAAATTCTCTATCTTTATCCCAGATCTTATTTGCCTAAATTTTTCTTTCTCTAACTCTGCCTTATTGTCCCCTTTTAATTATTTTTCAATTCTGTTCTTTGTAAAAAACAAAAAACAGTACCCAAAATAAAATACAGTACTATAAAAAATAATCAACACTTAAGGCACTTATTTTTAGGTAACTAAATAGCATTTATCAAGTAGGGTGTTATTCCTATATATAACAAGAAGTCCTGTAGGTATATTTTTGTCTTCTGGAAAATATAAGGAAATAGTGTACTTTTTTCATTGATTATGAAAGTATCTTACAGTAAATGGGAAGAAACCATGTAGAGAAAACAATGTAACTCACCCAGAGCTAATCATGTTTAACATACACTTTCTTACAGTCTTTTTTCTATATAAATAGATAAATATGTTTGTGTATGTTTCAAGACTGGTATGAAGTGTGCATACAATTTTAGATCCTCATTTTCTTACATTTAACATTTTCTCATCAATACTGTTTCATATCCTTACTTTTTATAATCATGATTTTTAATGGGCTGGGTGGAGGAGGGCAAAGGGGGACAAAATTGGACAACTGGAATAGAATAAACAATGATGAAAAAAAGAAAATTAGACTTCCAGTCAAGATGGCAATGTAAGCAGACAAGGCTCACCTCTTTGCACAACCACATCAAAATTACAACTAAAATATAGAACAACCATGACTCAGAACCACCAGAAATTTAGATGAATGGAAATCTAACAACTACGGAATTAAAGAAACCACATCCATCTAGACTGGTAGGCAGGGAGCAGACATGGAACAGGCTGTTCCCTTACCCACATATGGTAGATAAAAATTCAGAAGAGATATCTTGGGATCAAGGAGTTCCAGCCCCACACCAGGCCCCTCAACCCGGGGTTCCAGTGCAAGAAAAATAAGTCTACAAAACTTCTGGCTACAAAATCCAGCTGGCATTGAATTGATAGAAGAAACTGCTGGGGCCCCAAGCAGTTCCTCTTAAAGATCCCACATACAGACTCATCACCTCAGATTCACTCCCTCTGAACTGCATTGGGGTAGCAGCTTGAAAAGCGTAAGTGGCCATTGTCTCTTTTCTAAGCCCTCTCCCCACAGAGCTGTCAAACTGGTGCCATATATCTGAGACTCCATCAACCTGGTTAACACTGTTTGACCCACCTTGAAGATCCCCAAAGATTCCATTCCATACAACTTACAGGCCCGCCCAAGCTGCTTTTCCACATGAATGGTGGTCTGGCTCATGCTGCACAACTTTCTAAATCCTATCAAATAAGCAGCAGCTGGCCTCAGTGAGCTCCAGGCCTGGCACTGGCAGCAGCCAGCCTAGATTCCCAGGTTGGCTTCACCTGGGAAGCTCCAAGCCCAGCACAAGTGGCAACCATCTCAGATTGATTTATAACTCAGGTAGGGTGCCCTGGGCAAAACACAAGTGGAGGCTACCTTGGCCTGCACCACTCAGAAAATTCCAGGGCCAATGCATCCAATAGGCAGTTATAGAGCATATCAGAGCACTATTACCTCTGCCCGCAGAAGGCAGAGATTAGTGGTAAGTGATCATAGCAAATCCTTGCAGCTGACTGGCCTGGGTAAGTCCCTCCCATTGACCTATCAACAGCAACCAAAAGGCAGGTACACTCAACCCACATGAAAAGTAAACCTTGAGTACCCAGATTGGGTGATAGGGGAGGCTGTGCCACTGGACCCTACAGAACACCTACTATATTAGACCATGATAGCAAGACAGGGAGTCATAGCAGCTCTACTTAATACACAGAAACACTGGAAGGCTGCCAAAATAAGAAGACAAAGAAACATGGCCTAAGTGAAAGAACAGATTAAAACTCCAGAAAAAGAGCTAAATGAAATAGAGATAAGCAATTTATTAGATGCAAAATTCAAAACACTGGTTATAAAGATGCTCAAGGAACTTAATGAGAACCTCAGCAGAATAAAAAAGATCCAGTCAGAAACAGAGGATACACTAATGGAAATAAAGAACAATGTACAGAGAAACAACAGTGAAGTGGATGAAGCTGAAAATAAAATCAATGATCTGGAACATAAGAAAGTGGAAAAACAGCCACTCAGAACAAGAAGAAAAACAGAATCCAAAATAATGAGGATAGTAAAATAGCCTCTGGGGCAACTTCAAGAGGTCCAACATTGGCCCCATAGGGCAGCCAGACAGAGAAGAGAAAGAGTAAGAAGTTATAAATCTATTTGAAAAAATAATGAAAGAAAGGTTCCCTAAATTGGTGGAGGAAATAGACATGCAAGTCCAGGAAGCACAGAGAGTCCCAAACAAGATGGCTCCAAAGAGGCCCATTCCAAGACACATCATAATTAAAATGCCAAAACTTAAAAATAAAGAGAGAATCTTAAAAGCAGCAAGAGAAAAGAAATTAGTTACCAACAGGGAAGTTCCCATAAGGCTGTCAGCTGATTTCTCAAAAGAAATTGCAGGCTAGAAGGGACTGACAAGAAATATTCAAAGTCATGAAAAGAAGGGACCTACAGCCAAGATTACTGTACCCAGCAAAGCTATCATTTAGAATTGGAGGGCAGATAAAGAGCTTACCACACAAGAAAAAACTAAAGGAGTTCATCATCACCAAACCATTATTTTATGATATGTTAAAGGGACTTATTTTAAAAAAAGCAGGTCAAAACTTTGAGCCATAAAATGGCAATAAATACAAATCTATCAACAATTGAATCTAAAAAACAAACTAAGCAAACAAGAACAGAGACAGAATCATGGATACAGAGAGTGTTTTGATGGTTACCAGATAGGTGGTGGGGAGTTGTGTGGGACAATGGGAGAAAAAGTGACGCGATTAAGAAGTACATATAGGTAGTTACAGAATAGCTATGGAGATGTAAACTACAGTGTAGGAAATGGAAAAGCTGAAGAACTTATATGTATGACTATAAACATGGTTAATGATGGGGAGGGAGTTGCCTGAGGAAGTGGGGGCTGCTGAGTGGATGGGGACAAAGGGGGAAAAATCAGAACAACTGTAATAGCATAATCAATCAAATATAATTTTTAAAAATGAAAATTACATAAAACTGATAACACACACACAAATAAAGAACATTAAGGTTACTTTCAAGTTTTGCAATTATGCATAAGCTGCTATTAACATCCACCTACAGTTTTCTGTGTGGTCATAAGTGTGCACATTCTTTGGATAAACGTAGAGGAACACAACTGCTGGATGATATGGTAAGAGCATGTTTAGTTTTATAAGAAACCACCCAACTTGTCATTCAAAGTGGCTGTACCATTTTGCATTCCCACAAAAAATTCAAAGACAGTTCCTGTTGCTTCACATGCTCACTAGCATTTGGTGTTGTCAATATTCTGGATTAGTAGGTATATAGTGGTATCTCATTGTTTCAATTTCCATTTTCTTGATGATGTATGATCTGTTCATATGCTTATTTGCCATCTGTATATCTTCTTTAATAAGGTGTCTATTAAGGTCTTTGGCCCATTTTTAAGTCAGATTGTTTATTTTTTAATGTTTAAGATTTAAGAGTTCTGTTTACAGAGTCTTTTATTAGCTGAGTTGTATTGCAAATATTTTCTTCCAGTCTGTGTCTTATTTTCTCATTCTCTTAACATTGTTTTTCACAGAACAGAGAACAGAGCTTTGTTATTGTTGTTGTTTGTTTATTTGTTTATAATCTTTTGTGGTCTTACAAGTGAGACCATGCTATTTTTAAAAAGATTTTATTCATTATTTTCAGAGACAAGGGCAGGGAGGGAGGAAGGAAGGGAGAGAAGTATCAACGTATGGTTGCCTTTCACCTGCCTCCAGCTACGGACCTGGCTGGAGACCTGGCTTGCAACCTGGGTATGTGCCCTGGTTGGGAATCGAACCAGTGACCTTTGGGTTCACAGACCAGCGCCAATCCACTGGGACACCAGCCAGGGTGAGTTTTTAATTTTAATAAAGTCTTCATTACTAATTATTTCTTTAACTGATTGTGCCTTTGATATTATATCTAATTCATTGCCATACCCAAGGTCATCTAGGTTTTCTCCTGTGTTATCTTGTACAAGTTTTACAGTTTTTCATTTTATATTTAGCTCTGTGATGCATTTTGAGTTAATTTTTGTGATGGGTGTAAGGTGAGGATCTACATTCTCTTCTTTTCCCCATGTGGATATCTAACGCCATTCAGTGTCATTTTTGGAAAACAAGCTATGCTCCATTGTCTTTGCTCCTTTGTCAAGAATCGGTTAACTATGTTTATGTTGGGCTCTTTCTGGGCTCTCTGTTCTGTTCCATTCATCTATTTGTCTATTCTTATATCAGTACTATATTGACTTGACTACTGTAGCTCTATAATAAGTTTTCAAGTCAGGTAGTATCAACTCTCCAATATTGTTTTTCTCTTTCAATGTGTGTTAGCTATTACGAACCTTCTGCGTCTTCATAGAAAACTTATAATCAGTTTCCCTATATCCACAAAATAACTTTTGGGGATTTTAATTAGGGATGCATTAAATATATATCAAGTCAGGATAAACTAATACCTTGACAATGTTGAATCTCCCTATCCATGAACATGAAATATCTCTCCATTTATTTAGTTATTTGATTTTGTTCATCAGAGTTTTATAATTTTCTTCATTTACATCTTGGTATATATTTTGTTAGATTTGTAGCTAAGTATTTCATTTTGGGGGATGCTAATGTAAATGGTATTATGTTTTTAACCTATGACTCCATTTGTTCATTGAGGTATCTAAAAAAGCATTTGACTTTTATATATTAACCTTGTGTCTTGCCACCTTAACATAATTGTTTATTAGTTTCAGAAGTTTTTTATCAATTATTTTTTACTTTCTACACAGAAGATCATATTGTTTTCAAAGACAGTTTTATTTCTTCCTTTCCTATCTAGTACTTCTAGTATAATGTTCAAAAGCAGTGATGAGAGAAGACATTCTCAGCTTTGTTCCTGACCTTAGTGGGAAAGCTTTAGTTTTCCACCATAAAGTATGACAATAGCTATAGGTTTCTTATAGGTATTCTTTAAGTTGAGGAAACTCCCCTTTATTCTCAGTTTACTAAGATTTTTATCATAAATCAGTGTTGGATTTTGTCAAATGATTTTTCTGCAACTACTGATTGGATTGTGTGATTTCTTTTCCTTCTTCAGGCTGTTGATGTGATAGATTATGTTAATCGATTTTCAAATGTTGAACCAGCCTTGTATACCTGAGGGTAGACATTGTTAAAACAAGCAGAATGCTTTGGTATATTTTCAACTGGTTTTCTTTTTCCTGCCAGAAGTCTAAAATGATTTTTCTTCAATATTAGCTGAGAATCAGGTCAAATCCCTCAAAGTAAGACTCATAAAAATGTAGGGTCCCCCTTTGGGTGGATCCTCTGGAGTTTTTAACTCAGTGTTCCACAGAGCCTCCAGCAATTCATAAATTACATTCAAGTTTTCATACCATGGTGCTGGTTCCCTCAAGGTTTACTGCTACAGGTTTTTGCTTCAGTAAATTGTGATTCTCTGTATTCACCTGTCTCTCCAGTTTTGGAGGCAGTGGATTGCCCTGTGACCTCACTTTTTCTTTTGAATCTAAACAGTGTTGATTTTTTAGTTTGTTCAATTTAATACTTGTTTTTCAGGTAGAATGTCAACTTCTAAGCTTCTTACATGCTAAGTAAGTAACTAAAGCCTGAGCATTTGTGTATTATCTTTTATTCCCACAATTAGGTAGAACAATATGACATATCCAGGATATGTTGGTTTTAACAAAAAAAGGCAATGTCAATGATTTAACCTCATTGATATTATTACCATTACTATACAGATAGTAATTTTTAGAAGTTAATTTCCTGCCCATGTTACATGGAAAATGGAAAAGCTAGGATGTGAACCCACATCAGCACCACTCAAAAGTCCTGATCTTTACCAACACTATTTTATAAGTTTTCCAATTCGTGTTATTATTGTTAATATTTTTAAACAAATCCTCCCCCTTCTGTTTCTATTAACACTCTTTCTTCTAATAGAGAAACATTTGAGCAAGATTTCAAGAGTTTTAAGATATATTTAGATGATTAAAACCCAGAAAGAATAATTAATTTTTGCTTACTGACAGAAATGGATATTTCTGTTGAACCTTGTTGTATAAAATCAATATTCTTCTAGGCCTCCAACATGGATTAAAGTCCTAGCTCTGTTCTATATGCTCACAAAAAAATTAATTAATTACCTAATTTTCCATTTTCACATCAGTAAAATGGGAATGATCATTTCTATGTCACAGTATTATAATGAGAATGAAATATTATAATGTGTGTAGTGTTTTTTATTTTTATGAGTGATACATTGTAAATGCTTAATGAGTGAGTTTCCTTCCTCTGATCTTTTTGTACATAGGAAGACTGTGTGAAATATCCTCAATCCTTCACCTTTGGTATAATAAAATGACTGGACCAACTAAGGTAATCTAAAATGTTAGGTAAGAAAATAAAAGAATACAAAGAAAACATCTTGAACCTAGGGAAAGTAAAAGTGCTCACCTTCACCAATAATCAGAGAAATGCACATCAGAACCACAATGAGCTATCACTTCATATTGGTCAGAATGGCTAATATCAAAAGGACAAGAGATAGTGCTGTCTAAGATGTAGAAAAAGGGAACCCTTGAGCACTGTTGTTAGGAATGTAAACTGTAATACCACTACAGAGACCTATTTGGAGTTTCCTCAGAAATTAAAAGTAGAACTGCCGTATGATCCAGCAACCCCATTTCTGGACATACATTAAAAGAAAATGAAAACATTTTTTCAAGAAAGACATCTGCCCCTGGCTGGTAGCACAGTGGATAAGGTGCCAGCCTGTGAACCCAAAGGTCACAGGTTCAATTCCCCAGCCAGGGCACATAACCAGGTTACAAACCAGGTCTCCAGTCAGATTTGTGTCTGGAGGCCGGTGAAACGCAACCATACATTGATGTCTCTTTCCCTCTCTCCCTTCCCCTCTTTCTAAAAATAATGAAATAAAAATTTTAAAAAAAAATCTGTACTCCCATGTTCATTGAAACATTATTCATAACAACCTAAGTATCCATCAGTGGATGAATGGATAAAGATGTGATATATATAAATATATATCATATATATGTGAATATAAATATATATTTACATGCATGTCATAAAAAGAAGGAAATTCTGCCATTCACAACATGGGTAAGCCTCCTGTGTGGTATATTAGGCTAAGTGAAATTAGCCTGACAAATAAAGAGAAACACTGCACAGTATCACTTATGTGTGAAATATATATATATTTTAAAGTTGACTTATGGAAACAGAGAGTAGAAGAGACTGGGGTTAGGAGGGTAGGGAGATGTTGCTCATAGGATACAAATGTTCAATTACAAAATTAGTAAGATCTGAAAATCTAATGTATAATATAATGACTATAGTTGAAAATACTATACTATATAATTAAAATTTGCTAAAAGAGTATAATTTATGTTCTCACCAAGAAAAAAAAAAAGAAAAACAGAAAAGTAACTATGTGAAGTGATAGATACATTCATTAACTTGATTATGGGAATTCTTTCACAATGAAGATGTATATCAAATCCTTGTGCTACATACTTTATTTTATTCATCAAATTATGCCTCAGTAAAGATGAAAAATATATTTTTAAAAATACCAATTTGTCTTTTAACTAAACCACTTATTTCTTTAATAGCTGCAGAAAAGTGAAATTTAAGAGGCATACTTTTACAAAGTTCATAATTGGTTTGTTTTAGCGTATATTTTGTGGATCAAAGCATTGTGCTTTAGAGAGAACCCATTTATATATTTGCAAAATTTATTTTTCTTTCTAAAATAATAAAATGCTGTGGATATCCAGGAAAACTATCTTACCACTTTAAAAAAGTAGGGAAGGGTCTTTCACTGTATATAAACCTTATCTCAAAGAGCCTCTAGCTAACTCTACTATCAGTTGCTACATGAAAAATAAAAAATAAAATAAATAAAAGAGGCCACCCCAGCTGAAAAATAATGGAAAAGACAGTTGAAGATGGAAAATGCAGCCTGCTTTCTTTCTGAGGATGGCTAGTTTATTGCCTCTTAAATAAAAGAATATGTGTTACAAAAAGGATGCAGCTATTGAATGCTTGATCTCTTAACCTTCTGTTATTTCATATTAGAAAAATAAAATTGATGCTTCTGGTGTGAGGCTCAGCAAACTCAGAGTAGTAATGATGTGGAGTGTAATGAAAACTGGAGTATTTATTGGACAAGAAGTAACAATAAAAGAGAAGCTGAACATAGCACTAGTTTATAGGAACACATCGTACAAAGTCAACGAATATGCTCTCCCTTCCAATCCTTTTGAGTATCATTTTGAAGAAATTAAAGTTTTCACAGATACAGGCTGCTATAATTTCTGATTCAGACTTTTATCTTGTGCCGTTCTCTACACTGGAAACCCTACAAGGTGGAAATAAATGAGAAATTAAGAGAACCCTACTCTATACCCTACACTCCAAACACAGTCATTGGAGATATTCTATAAAGGCAAATATATTTCCCTCTAAAAAACAAAAATCAGAGGTTCTCAAATTTAGTCATTCCTATGTGGCTGAGTACCTTCTAAAGAACTATTGCTGTTCTTCCAAGTCATTAGTCCTCAATCTTTTCCCATTATGCTCTCCCCAGCTTTTTTAGATGTTTTTATCCTAATCATCACCCCCATGAAATTTTATGACCACAGATACACTATGTATTTGTGCTTCATAGGTAAACAAAGTATGGTATTTTTTGGCCCCAAGTTTCACCAACCAGCTGTGCCCACCTTGGGACATGATTGCCCTCACCAGGAATACCTGCAAAGTTCTCCGAAATGTTCTTCTCTAGTCCCCAACCACCCCTGAGTTAAGGCAGGATTGGCCCATATTCAGCTTTAATCATAAGTCAGGAGCTGCTGACACCAGTGAATCTGTCTTCACATGACAACAATAAAAAGAGGAAGATAGAAGAAAAAGTCAAGTGGAATTTCATAAATAAGGTCTTACTGACAGGCACAGCCAAAGGGGAAAAATCACAAGTTATGACTGAAGACTGAATCACCATCCAGAACTGTCAAACCCCAAAGCAAAATCTATACCCATCTTTACAGAAATTCAAGATTTTAATTGCAAAGGAAATTGTTTCCAAACCAATACTATTCCACATTTTCCTGATCTTTCTTCTGCTTGTGCATTTTGAAGCAATTATGCATAATTTAGGTATTAGTATTAGTCAGTGCTTCCTCCTGACAAGTGTTTAGAATAATTCTAGTATGTTGTACTTTATTAAGCTTACTCAATAAGCTCCAGTCAATCTGATTTCCAGAAGAAATGTTTTTTTTTTCAATCTTATTAATGTATTACCTTGCTAAATCTCTAAAATTGATTCTTGAAGAAATAGCATGAGTAAAATCTCCAAGGATATGCTAAACTTGAGCCTACATAATCAAGAAAATTTAGTACCTATATGTATATATTTGAAAATATAATTATCTCACAATATAATAAAAAACCTAACCGTAGGTAATTAGTGTGTCCATACTCTGATTTTCTTAATAAAGTGATGACAGTGCCTTCTGAGACCACATTTCAAAAAAATTCATTATAGACTTGGTTTGTTTGGTAGCATGATCATCTGCTGAGTTAGACATGGTTTTCTTTTATCTTTGAAGTTTAACTTGAATTACATTAGTTTTCCCAACAACAGGGATTGCCAGGAGTTAAATTTCAAGAACAATAGCAAAGGCAAATTCAGTCAACACCAGCCATATCCTTAGGCCAGAAATAATAGGATTCTCTCTGTACCTTCAAAGGCTGAGAGAATCCTAAACCAGGAGCCTGGGATTTTGTGGTTAAGCAAGATTAGGTCAACTGCCCTGAATTTCTTGAAGCAAGAAGCTCTCATTTGATTCTCTCCCTCTTTGGGCTACAGCAAGTGAGCTGTTTGGTATGCTCATTACGAAATCTGAACTTCCCTGGGCTACATGCTGTAACTGATAAGGGATCAAAAACTGGTTCCAGCCCTGGCTGGTGGCTTAGTAGATAGGCACCAGACTGCAAACCCAAAGGTCGCTGGTTTGGTTCCCAGCCAGGGCACATAACCAGGTTGCAAACCAGGTCTCCAGCCAGGTCTATAGCTGGAGGCAGGTGAAAAGCAACCACACATTGATGTTTCTCTCCCTCTCTGACTCTCTCCCTTCCCCTCTCTCTGGAAATAATAAATAAAATCTTTTAAAAAAAATGGTTCCAATTTGAATTGAATATAAAAAGGAACATGAAAGGGAGAAGGAAACTAGTGCCCGCAAGACTGAGAAAGGGCAAGTATGTACCCTATGTACATACTGCAAAGGGACTTCTAGAAATTTATTCTGAAGAACTAACAATGAATGTACCTAAAGATTTACTGTAAGGATAATAATTGCAGTGTTAGTTTATCATAACCTCCCAACTATCCCACTGCATGGCAGTAGTTAAATAAATAATGATGGATCCAAACATTTTCATATAAACACAAGTAAGGAAATTATATTAAAATGTCAATATGAATGAAATATTTGAAACAGAAATTGAAACAAAAAGAGAAAGACAGATACTATATGATTCACTTAGATGAGGTACCTAAAGTACTAAAATTCATGAAGTAAAAGGGTGAATTGTAGTTACAAGTGGCTAGGAGAGACAGGAATGGAGTTACCATTTAATGGGTACAGTTTCCCTTAGGAAAGAAGAAAATGTTTTTGGAGATTGGCTGCACAATAATGGAATGTACTCAACACTGCTGAACTGTCACTTAGAGATGGTCAAGATGGCAAATTTTTATATTATGTATATTTACCACAATTAAAATCTCATTAAGAAGGTATTAGAAGTAGTTTCATTTCCTGTATTATAGTGCCTGCACTTTCTAAATGTATTTTGTTTATAATAAAGGGGAGCCTAATTATATTAAGGAAAGAAAACTCATTCAATTTGAGTTAATATATTTAGTGGCTAATAACTTTGTATGACAATACAAATTATTTTGGTCATTAGCCCTGATGAACATATTTTCTTTATCCAGAATACCCTCTGGACCACACACCCCCACATTTGACTGCAGAAGATGCACACACTCTTCAAGGCCAAAATTGAGCTCTCCGTCCCTAGGAAATCTTCCCGTATAACCTCAGTGAGAATTATTCTCATTCTCATTCATAGCATCTATAATAATAATAACATGACTTACTGATATTAGGCAATTCATAAGTAACTAGTACCAAAATTATCATATTACTTCCCCACCTAATAATGACATTTAAGTAGGTGTTATCATCTCTATTACACAGATGAGAAAACTGAGGAAGAGACACACAAAATGCCTTGAACTATAAAAGAGATTACAATCCAGGTCTGTCCACTCCAGAACCCATGTCCCTATACTGCCTGTGATATCTTGCAAGACTATAAAGAATGCTGTGCCCTGGCTGGTAGCACAGTGGATAAGGCGCCAGCCTGAGAACCCAAAGGTTGCTGGTTCGATTCCCCAGCCAGGGCACATAACCAGGTTGCAAACCAGGTCTCCAGCCAAGTCTGTGGCTGGAGGCAGGTGAAAGGCAACCATACATTGATGTCTCTCTCCCTCTCTGCCTCTCTCACTTCCTCTCTCTCTCTGGAAATAATAAATAAAAACTTAAAAAAAAAAAAAAAGAATGCTGTGCTGGCTTCACTTATTTTTAAAACAGAATATTTGATAGGATAATATTATTGAAAAATTTTTCCTTTCTCCCAGTATTACCCATCCCGTTTACAGATATACTAAGTTCTGAACTCCTTGACCCTGGGAGGGACATGGTAGATGCAAAAGTAGAATAGAGCTGAAGAGGCTCTTCCTGACTGTGATCTCTGAGGGGTGGAGGGTACACAAGATGTTTGTGAGAGGCTTTGTGAAAAAGAATACGTCTTCCCTCAATCAGCAACCCTATGCTTCCCCCTTTTCCATATTTTAACTAAGGGAACAGAGGAAGGAGCATAGGGACAGAAGCAGGGAGAGCAGTGACCTTGGTGGGCATCTGCGACTGGCCCTACATTCCGCCCTCTGGGCTGGAGTTGGGGTAAGTGAGTGAATTAGGTGCCTACCTAAGTAAGACGTAGACCCCAGAGAATTTTGGGAAAAAATACTGTGCCCCAGAGGGTAATGAACATCTCAATTAAAGCACTAAGGGAAAAAGAGAGACTGATCCTAAAGCAGACAGAGAAGGAGCTTCTAGGTGGAAACCAACATGCAACCAGGCCCATCCCTTACACAACTGCCTGGATCTTGTACTAGGAGGGAGTCATGGGACACTGCTCCTTACCCCTGTTTCCTGAACAGCGTTAAAATTCAGTGTTTGTGTATATTATCTGGGATTTGCTTCAAAATACTCTAGTGTAGTGGGGAGATAGGTAATATAATAATGTATGATTATTGTACCTGGATAATGAATACTTACGGGTTTACTGCTCTCTATTTTTGTAGGTGCTTGATAATATCCCCAAGGCCTTAGAAGATGCCAACAATATAGTTTCACTTCAACTGCAATTACCTCGGGCCTGTCTGCCCAAGATAGACTGGTTATGTCATCCCAGGCCCTATATACTTCTAAGGAAGGCCCTGTCAGCACAGGCCAATGCAAGAACTGAGGGGACAATGGATGCCTGCCTGATATGGAGAGTTCACCTATTTTCTCTTCTTTCCTTTCAATGCCTTGGATCTCACTATGTAAGCCTGTCTGGAACTTATTAGATACAATTCTAGGAAGAATGTAGGAACCACAAATTGACTAAGATTGTGTGTTTACATAACTGAAGCAGAGTTGGAAAGAAATAAAGTTATATTTCTAATACCTAAGCCTAGTCTTTGAAATTCTTACTTGCTTCAAACATGTTCAAAGCACTCACTATACATTGCCACTATAGAGTAAGGTAGCCAATAACTGGTTCCATTGGTTCCAACCAAATATATGTAAAAGTATATAGGTGCCATACTTTATATACAAAGATAAGTTTGTTGACATATCATCCAAAAGGTATGGTGCTAAGAGGAATTTCTAGTTCCTGAGAAAATATTTTTTTAGAGCTTAAGCTCCACCAAACAAAAAACACCTTGTAATGATGTTTGCCTTAACCTTTGCCATCTGGTTGTTGACAAAATTGGCTTAAATATTTAAGTCTTACCTGCAAAGCTGTTTGATGCAATCTGATAATAAGCCCACAATTTGAATTTAAGCACCAAGATTTTGAACTGAAAGCACAAGATTGGTTTTTAGCTCTTTTATTTAAAAGGTGGATGGTTCATGTTGGGCCGGGCAGCCCAGATTCTAAATGTCTGATTGCTCTTGATATGGCAGGACTGCACTAGACACTCCATCCTAGTTTTCCAGTGCAACTTGGGACAACAGGGTACACGTTCTGGGCTTGCATCTGTTGTACCTACTAAGGCCCAAGACCCTCTGCAAGAAGGGTTGCTTTTCCTGACAAAATGGGGACCAGGGCCTTCTCAGTGTCCTTGGATGCCCATGCGGAGCCAAGAAATACCCCCTTTTCCACTGTGTGCAGATGCTGGCATCTGAGGGTGCGGAACCACAAGCCTTTACTACTTCTGTTGCATCTTGGCCCTTTTCTCCCCACAAGTCTAGAGAGGATAAGAAGGCAGTACTCTGGCTTGCTTTTGTTTTGCTCATAACTTGTGAATCTGTGCCTCTCAGGCCCACTCTTAAACTCTAACTGAACACAAATAGACTTTGAATTGTGTCTCTAGTAGTGGTCATGGGCTACACCCCTTCACATGTATATTTATTTCTTTATTTTCCATGTGAGCGGTAGACTGTATTTACAAGGGTGCCAGTATAGGTTGGGACTTTGTCTTTCACAATGAACAAATATAAAGCTGATTGATGATAAGGTTTTCTGACTAAGAGGACAGGATTAGCAGCTATGCCAACCTAAATTTGAACACCCACTCTACTTTCTAGCTCTGTGACCCTTGATAGTTTTTTCATCAGTCAAGGCCTTGGTAATGTGAATGCAATATTACTCACATTATTATAAATGTATTTAGAGTACTTAAAACACTATCTAGTTTATAGGAAGTGCTTAATAAATGCTAACTATAATAAATAAATAAGCCCAGAAAGCTAAAGGCACCAAACCAAAATAAAACCCCACATCTAGGGACATGTGCAAAAAACTCCTCAGATGGAGAAGTACCACATGCTTTGTATTATTCCTGAGTGACATGTATGAGGCAGCTCTGGAGAGAGGGAAGAATAAGAAACTGCATCTGGCTTGAGAATTGAAGATAAACTCTTTTTTTTTTTTTTTTTTTTTTTAAACATAGGAATGTTTATTCTTGAGATAAGGAGATTTTTTAAAAAGATTTATTCAAGCCCTGGCTGGTGGCAAAGTAGATAAGGTGCCAGCCTGAGAAAGGTGGCTGATTCGATTTCCCAGCCAGGGCACATAACCAGATTGCAAACCAGGTCTCCAGCCAGGTCTGTAGCTGGAGGCAGGTGAAAGGCAACCATACATTGGTGTCTCTCTCCCTTTCTGCCTCCCCCTCCTTTCCCTCTCTCTATCTGGGGACCAGGCTGGAAACCTGGCTTGCGACCTGGGTATGTGCCCTGACTAGGAATAGAACCAGCGACACTTGGGGTCACAGGCTGGTACTCAGTCCACTGAGCCACACCAGCCAGGGCCTGAAGATAAACTCTTACACAGGTCTTATCATGACAGAAATTACTCCTTGTATTAAATTACTCAACTTAATACAAAAGCCTGTATCGAATTGGACTGGAGTGTGTGTGTGTGCATATGCGTGTGAAGCTAAAATGAGTTTTGTATTATTCCGATGCGTTATATGTAACATGTCCAACCTTTATTTTAAAACCCTTTTAACATCAACATCTTCCAAGAGTGGGAGCTGGGATACAAATACAAACGCGTGAACTCACTCTGGAAGGTAGCTTCTTGCCCTGGTGTATTGCCATATCATCCTCAGTAACTTCTAAACTCCCAATCTTATGTGTCAGCCTGACCTTCTACATCCAGCAAAATGAATAACTAAGAACTTGGCCTCTACTTTAGTAAGGCAAATTTAGAAGACACACATGCCTAGGCCTCCCCACACAACTCTACCGGTGTCCTTAATTGTTTTGCTCTAGAGGCCAATGATATCATCTTCTAGACATACGGAATGACATGGGAACATCTTGAAGACAAAGCAATAGTCACAGAACCTATTTTCCACCTGGGAAGGGGCCCCTCCTCCCAGGCTTAAATTTTATCAGCTGGCAAAAGCTACATTCTTTGTCTCCAAAGAAGAAAAATAGCTATTGAATTCCAACACCTGTGTCTTTTATATCGACATGATTGAGGTATTCTGCTTTCTTTGAAAGTTTCTGGTTGCACTATCTGGAGACTCTTCCTTTTCAAGTGCTGAATAGCCTATGTCTGACCTGTCTTTTTACTCAAGATCAAGTCCTGTTTAGTTTCCGTTTGTGCACAAAATGCACCAATCCTCCAACTTCAGTTGGCAGACAAGATGTGTGGGGACAACTGTTTACTAAACATTTTTATTTCATCTTAAACATGCATCCTGATGCTATAGTGCTACAAAAAATTCTCACTGTAAGAAACTATTGTGTTTGGAGGATAAATAATATATTATTAGTTGACTTTGTTGACAGTAAATTTTTATAGTAAAATCTTGATTGAGAGAATAGATTCTTGTATCAAACCCTATACTCACTAGGATGTGCATGATGTTAGGTGAGATTCTACTACAAGTTCTACTTTACCCATCTGTAAAATGGGGTCTTCATTATGAAGAATGGCGTTAATTCATAAGGTTCAAATTAGGAGTAAATAAAATCCTCCAAGTACATGGCCTAACACAATGTCTGCCAAATACATGCACTTAACATACGTATATTAGCTAGTATGATTAATCATTTGAGAAAAATTACCAGAAAATGCTGACTGTATTTCTTTTTCAGTTAAATCTTCTATAGGTGCTATGAGAAGCTCACGTATCCTCTACAGATTCTTCTTCAGCTAACGTGCTCTGACTGCAAAATCATAGCCTTATTCATTACTGAAGGTATGTTTCGTTTGTGGGCTTTGAACAATAATTGGTAAAGTAAGACCCTTAGTGACTATAATATGGTGAGTTAAATTTTCTCATCTGGCAAAATTATTTCCTTTTTAAAAATTAAATTTATTTGTGTGACATTGGTTAATAAGTCACAAGTATACAATTCTGTATCATCTGTATATCGCATTGTGTACTCACCATTTAAAGTCTAGTCTCCTTCTGTCATTATATATTTGACCCCCTTTACCCTCTTCAACCTCCCCCCACCCTATATCCCCTCTGGTAGCCACCACACTATTGCTATGTCTATGAGTTTGTTTGTTTTATTTATTTGCTGCTTTCTGTTTTATATCCCACACATGAGTGAAATCATATGGTTCTTGTTGTTTTCTCTCTGACTTATTTCACTTAGCAACATGTTATTACAAATGGCAACAATTCATCTTTTTTTTTTTTTTTTTTTTAAGATTTTATTTATTATTTTTTAGACAGAGGGAAAGGGAAGGAGGCAGAGAGGGAGAGAGACATCAATGTATGGTAGCCTTTCACTTACCTCCAGCCATGGATCTGGCTAGAGACCTGGCTTGCAACCTGGTTATATGCCCTGACTAGGAATCGAACCTGTGACCTTTGGGTTCTCAGTCTGGCACCTTATCCACTGTGCCACCAGCCAGGTCCTCATCTTTTCTTATGTCTGAGTAGTATTCCATTTTATATATGTACCACATCTTCTTTATCGGATCATCCAGCAAAGGGTTGTTTCCATGTCTTGGCTATGGGAATGATGCTGCAGTAAACATAGGGATACGTATACCTTTACAAATAAGTGTTTTCATGTTTTTCACATAGATACCCAGAAGAGGGATTGCTAGGTAATATGGTAACTCTATTATTAGTTTTTTTTTAAGTAACTTCCATACTGTTCTTCATACTGTACCAATTTACATTCCCACCAGCAGAGTAAGACGGTTACTTTTTGTCCACAACCTCTCCAATACTTATTTCTTGTCCTATTGATAATAGCCATTCTAACAGGTGTGAAGTAGTACCTCTTTGTCCTTTTGATTCAGTTCCCTTATAGCTAGTGAAGTCAAACACTTTTTCATATACCTGTTGACCATTTGTATGTCTTCTTGGGAAAAATGTCTGTTCAGGTCCTCTGACCATTTTTTTTTTTTTATTCCCTGCCCAATTTTATTATTGTTTTATTACATCCATCTCCTTTTTCCTTCCCACTGTCCCCTTCCCCACACACCCACTCCCCTACAAAGTCAATCCCACTTGTTGTCCATGTCCATGGTTCTTCCATACTAGTTCCTTGACCAAACTGCTCCCCTTCTTTGCCTCCTCCTCCCTCCTCCCACCTTCTCCTCCCTTCTGCCCACTGAAGGTCTATTCTTTGTGTACATGTATCTGGTTTTGTTTTGCTTGTTTTGTTCATTATTGTCCTGAAATGGGTGAGATCATATGGTATTTGTCTTTCACTGACTGGCATATTTCAATAAGCACAATACTTTCTAGTTCCATCCATGTTGTTGCAAAAGTTAGGAGTTCTTTCCTTCTGCTGTGTAGTATTCCATTGTGTAAATGTACCAAAGTTTTTTGATCCAATCATCCACCGATGGGCACTTAGGCTGTTTCCAACACTTGGCTATTGTAAATAGCACTGCTATGACATAGGGGTACATAGGTACTTATGAATTGGTGTTTCTCTGACCATTTTTAATCAGGCTATTTGGGGGTTCTTTTGCTGTTGAGTTGTATTAGTTCTTTATATATTTTATTGAAGGTATTATTTGCACATATCCCATTTGGTTGTTTGTAGGAAAGTCATTTCTGTTTCTACCCATGTAGCTTAAAACTTTTCTGAGATATATCTGTTTTGGTTTTATTTTTAATACTTATAGTATTCCTGAGATAATTGGAAAGAATGGATATTCGAGTGACACAGACCTGGATGTAAGTCTAGTGTCCATAATTTACCAACTATATGACTTTAGATATGTAGCCTCTGATCTTTAGTCTCTTTACCTACAAAATATGAAACAAAGCAATTAAGCATTTTTAAAATGAATCTTTACAAGTTTAGTATTTTGTAACACCTAATTTTGAACAGCTGCTCTCACTGTAAAATACAAAGAAATAAATTTAGAAGGTATTGGGAATTCTAGTCAGGCCTAAAAAAGTCACTTTTAAAGATGGTTGCCATCACCACAGGTATTTTTCATAGTAATTCCAGGAAGGTTTTATTCTTTTTTTTTTTTTAATTTTATTGTTGTTGTATTACATCCATCCCCTTTTTGCTCCCCTCTGTCCCCCTCCCCACACACCCATTCCCACCAAAGTCAATCCCACCTGTTGTCCATGAGGAAGGTTTTATTCTAAAATGAAAGTGACAGGGCAAAGACATACCACTTCTGGTTCACAGTTTAGTCTTTCTAATCATGGGATAAGGCCATCAGAACCCAAGACCACAGGCTTACCATGATAAGCTCACCATAGTCATTATTATTGGAAAGGCCCCCTTCTCCAGGGCCACAAAGGCTCTGATTATTGGCATCAGCCTTCATTCACTACTTAAAGTTTCAAGAATCATCTCTTCTTTCTGCCTCTTCCATGCTTTCCTTGGCCGGGACCATTCACAGAAGAGCTTTCCACCAGCCCTCTCCTTTCCAGGCAGGCTCCTGGCAGGTGGCTGCCTTTAACTAAATCTACCTTTGGACTTCAGAAAGCCAGCTTCTTTCCTTTGCTTCTGGTAATAAGGAGCTGTGTTCATATTTGATTGCTTAATACAGAAAGGCCTGGTTATTATGGAATTGATTAGTACTCACATTTTTGTCACTGAAAAAATTTAATTTTTCATCAACGATCTTCAGGTTCAAGGGTCATGTCTGAGCTCTAACTTCATTGGCAAGTGCTGAAGGAACAACACATGAGCCTTCAGAGGCAGGAGAGCAGAATCTCATTCCAAGGTTGATGGGAGAGATTCATTCTGGGGTAGGGAGAACTGATGCTTCAGCTGCTCCCCTCTTGGCCGTCCTGGCCCCAAGGGTGGACTTTGAGATGCACTGTTGCAAATGTCAGGCTGTTTGGCTGGGGAATCCCCCTGAATGAGCATTATTCTGGGCATTTCTTCAGAATAGCAGGACCACCCTGGTAACCCTAGGGGCAACACAGGCCTCTTCTCTCCCCAGCCCTAAGGTGTGGCTGAAAGTCATGGAAGCCAGTGGCCAGGGCTCCTCCAGGGGCCAAAGCTGGGCAAACTGACCTCCAGGGTGTTTCTAAATCCAACAATTCAGACCAAGGAGCACAGGCAACAAATAGAAGACTGACTCATGGCCTTTAGAAATTATTTGGAGAGTAAAACCGTAAGGAAATCCTCAACTTCTTGCTAATCTCGGAAGCGGGGAATCTATAAATCATTGTTGTTTGAATACAAAAGACAAAGGAACAGATTCCCTGCCCTCAAACTAGTAAAGGAAGACATCTCACCTACACCCTCAATACCTAGATTTAGCTTCTGACAATAATAGCTATTCTGTTTTTCTGTGTTTGTGTACCAACTCAGAAGCTGAATGACATTTTTGGAGCAACCACTAAGTACATTTTGCTAGGTTTTCATGTCTTTTCATTCAGGGGCTGACAATTTGCCCGTCATCGCTCCAGGTGCTACAAATACAAATCCTCAAAGAATGGGCAGGCCAGCCAATAAACACTTAGAATAAGGAATAAAAGGTAACACATAGAGAATTGCATATGGTTTGGTTGGGTTACAGAAGAGGAACTTGTGAACTCCATGTGCGCAGGTGAGAGAAAGCTTCTCAGAGATGAAACTTGAAGCATGAATGAAAGGTTGAAGTGAGGAAGTGACAAGGTGTGGAGAACACCACATGTGGGAGGCATAGAGAAGAATCGTGAGAGGGAAAGTCAGTCAGTCTAATGCATAGCAGAAACAGCAATGGTAGACTGGGAGACCCAACTGCAGGGAATCACAAGGTAACTAACGCTCCCCAACACCTTTCCCTCCCTGCACTCCAGCTCCAGCCCTGCCAGCAGTACTAGAACCTGCCCTGCCTTCTGGTACAGAGCTGTTGATCACTCTTTATCATTGAGGACAGTGGAGCATGTGGAGAACCTCCCTGTTCCCAGAAAGGTCCAACTGATGCAGTTGTCCCAGGGGTTCAGGGCCCTGAGCATCCACAACACACGAGCTCCTGCACAAGCCAGCACAGAGTTTAAAGTGCAAGTGAGCTTATCAGTGCAGTGGTGAGGCCCGAGTGAGCTACTCCACAGACAGAGCAACCCCTCTTCATGGGAATTTGCTTCCTTTATTGAGGTTCATTTCATTGGAGGAAAGGTTGTCCAATTTCAGGATCTTCTCAGGAAAGGGATGGAGATTTCTCAGAGGAGCTACGACAGCCATTCCATGGGTACTTTCCATTTTCAATCACGGCGGCATGGGTGTGTCATTCAGCATGCAGATGCATTACAACGAGCGTATTATGATGCTAGGGTTTCCAGGTAGGTGGAATTAGTCGCCAGGTTGGATCCAGCTGGTCTCTGCCAGTTCTAAGCCATAAATCTGGTGGCAGGTGGTCTTTCTTCTTCGTGACAGTTTCTGTAGCTTTTATTGACTGTAGTGTTCTGCCACATAGCATGTCTCACAGTGAGTTTCAGGTCATTAAAAGAAATTTCTATTTGTTGCTCTGTTCGACCACCTTTTCAAAACTGAGTAATCTATTCAATTTTTTCAGTTTGAGGTAGTTGGAGAATGAGGTACCTTGCAAGGCACAGTGAGTGCACAAGGAAAGGCCCTGAACAGGACAGGGATCTGGCCTGGCCAACAATGGGGAGTATTGAGCTATTCTGTTTCCTTTTCCGAAGTTCTCTTTCTTCAACTATAAACAATCCAGAATTTGAGATGCAGCTGCCAACTTTCTTCAAGGAAAGGTAATAAAGCCTAAAGAAATAATCTCGATCGTAGAGGGTTATGTTTTATTTTAACTTCCAAAATGAAATACAGATCTATCTAGAAGTATAAGTAGGGTAGAACATGATTCCAAAACCATCAGAAAGCAGAAGGGTAACATACCCAAAACTGTACAGAGAAACCATGTGGAACAAACATGCTGTATAAGAATGAATAACTTTGTGGCAAAAATATCTATAACTTAATACATAAGCTCTCCCTAGTCCTTCCATCAATAAAGGGGCATTTTCCAACCTTTCTTCCCATGCACTCTGAAAAAAGGTAATAGAAGATGCTAGCCTGACTGCAACATTGATTTCAATGATGGTGAAGGAGCCAAGAAAAATAATTAAACAAGCAAAGAAACAAACACATAAATGAAATGACTTCTTGAGTCAGCATGAGGTGCCACCCTCACGAATGGGACATATGTCCTTAGGAAGGAGGCTTCAAGGATCCGCCTCGTTCACTTCCTCCCTGTGAGATTGCAACAGGGGTCAGCAGTCCGCAACCCAGCCCCGTGCCTTCGCCAGCCCCTGCCCTTGCTGACACCCCAACTGTGGACTTCCCAGCCTCCAGAACTGTGAGAAATATCACCCAATCTTTTGCATATTGTTGCAACAGCTCGAATGAACTATGAAATATTGTGAAGTGCTCTTTTGTGCCTGATGTAGTTCTTTTCATATGCTATAATTGAGATCATGCATGTTGTATGTATCAGTAGTGTGCTTCTTTTCATTCGTGAATAGTATCCCATTGAATAAGAACACCTACATTTTACTGATTCATTTATCAGTTGATGGGCATTTAGTTGTTACTAGTTCAGGGGTATTATTGAGGCAGAATAGTAAGAAGCTAGGAAAATTCTTCAGCAAGTGGAATAGGGAAACTGAAACACATAGCTGAACAAACTGGCTGAGCAATCTGCTGCCAGGTACGAAAGGTCACCGCCCTAAAGATAACATCTAGGCCTCAGTAGCATTTAAGCTCCAGGCCCAGAAAAGCAGCAGAAGGTGGACCAACTGCAGTGACTAATGACCCCCTCCCCCGGCACTGACCAGTCAGAGGAGATCATGACCCTGGAAGGGCGTACCTGGAGGACTGATAAATATTCTACTGAAACACTCCCCTGAGACCTCCCCTAAGATTTCTGCCTACAAGAGAGAAATAAACGTCTCGCGACACAAGATCCACCCACATGCTCTCTCTCTGGGGACCAACCACCTTCTCCTCCTCCCTCCTCTTCCCCAACAGGTGTGCATCTCCTACCCTCTAAGTATCCCCATGGACTTGCAGCCAGGGAAGCAATGGGCAGCGGCAACTCATCTCAGGCTCACCCCTGACCCTGTCCCCAAGCCCCCTTTTCTCTGACTCCCCAGGGAGCGAATGCAGCCCAGCCTAGGCTCTCCTGTTGCCTGGGCTTGGGTTGTGAAATCTTTTCTACATAAATTTAAGAACCCACACACTACCACCCAGCTCTAGGCAGACCCACTCGGGACCAGGTCTCCTGTCTGATAACATCATGAATAATACCTCCATGACATTCGCATATACCTACCAGCGTATGCATAGTGTATATGCAGACATGTTTTTATTTCTCTTAGGTAGACACTAAGTCAGGGAACCGCTGGATTATAGGAGCCTTATGTTTAACTTTTTATGAAAACTGCTAAACTTTTTTAAGTGGCTATAGCATTTTGTATTACTAGATAACTTTTTTTAAAGATTTTATTTATTATTTTTAGAGAAGAGGGGAAGGGAGGGAGGCAGAGAGGGAGAGAAACATCATTGTATGGTTGTCTTTCAGCTGTCTTCAGCTATGGACCTGGCTGGGGACCTGGCTTACAACCTGGTTATGTGCCCTGGCTGGGAATCGAACCAGTGACCTTTGGGTTCGCATGCTGGTGCCTTATCCACTGTGCCACCAGCCAGGCTCACTAGACAACTTTTAATTCAGTATATTTTAATTGTCTTTATTTATTGTTTGTTAAAAAAAAAAAAATCTACATTTGGAGCCCTATTCTGCATTCTGTAAGTTTTCTGTGAGTCTGCTTCTTAGCTACACACACATGCACAGACACACATTCACATATACGCACACACAGCAGAGTCAAGCAAAATCCCTTAGGCGATCTATCCTTGGTTTGGGGTCTGACAGACAGGCTCAGCAGTGGGGAAACCAACAACATATTGGATTTAGCCAATAAGTATAGTTGAGTATTTTTACTTACGTGATTAACTTCCTTTTCAAAGTCAGCCCTAGGACAAAGAACAAAATCTCCTTCTGGACAAACAAACAAAACAGCTAACAAATCTATAAGAAAATGAAAGATGGCCTGAAGCAACTTGGTCTTATGTAACCCTTATAATGATACCAGAGATGGAGCTCTTTTCAAGAAGAGAGAAAACAAAACATCAAAAGAATTCTTCCTCTGGAGAAAATATTTGCTAACTATACATTTCACCATTTTCAGAAAATGCCTTCATAACTGATTGTCATTCTCCCAAAACCCCTTCTTGCAGACTTTTCAGAGAGACATGAAAAAGAATATTGAACCGGCAAGCATTCATCCCAAAGCAAGAGAAGCGATTTCTAATGTTTTACAAAATGTTCATTTCTTTATGTAATAATAAATATAATGATTTCAACCATAGTCCCGTATAGTAAGAAGGCTTTCCTCTGGAAGAAAAAGTTGAAATGGGAATATATAAGTCAACATCTGAAAATGTATGACCTTCTCAAAGCTTTCTTCTTTTAAATCAACCTGCAAGTTTGATTTGCTACACTACTTTTAAAAAACGAGGTGGGAATAACAGTGAAGGAAAAAAAAATTCTAAGAAGGATTAGCAAACTTGGCACCCTGTCTCATTCTCTGACTTTACCTTTAGCCTGATCTTTACTCCTAGTTCTGTTTTATGTTACTTAAAAAGCTACACTTCCTTTAGTCAACAGTAACATAGGCTAATAAAAATTAATTTTGCTAATAAGAGAATTTAGGATTACCTCAAATTCTCTATCTTACTCCAGAATGAAAAGATACCTATCTTTTCTTGTTTGGTATCTTTTAAGAGAGATTTAAATTATTATAGACTTATCATGTTAGCATTATCCACAATAAGAAAACTACCTTGAAAAATGCCCTTAGTATATATTTAGGCATGGTGGCTCATTGTCCCTCTTACTTGTTTTAGGCCACTTGCCCCTTGTCAGGAGGGATAATGTAACTCCCATCAATTGCACATGCCACAAAATGATATATGGAGCTACACCATCAGGGCTATGGATACTGTTTGGATCACCACAAGAAAAAGAGCAAAAAGGAAAGTCTAGAGGTGCATGAACATTCAAAGAAGGCAAATAAGATAATCAGTTTGAAAGCTAAGATCAACCGTGAACAACACCACCCTGAGAAAATACAGATGGAAAAAGACTACCAGGATGCATGAAATAGAAACACTAAACAAAAGAATGATGAAAAGGCTCTGCACGAGCAGGGCCTGGATATCGACTGGACGGTGGACAGTCCTGAGCTAAAAGTAATTTCCAGTATGATTAAACACAAATGAAATGAGAAAGCATGAACATGGGAAGTCCCTCTGCCTAAAGTTCATGTCCAGGGGGAAACAGGGGTACTAAAAGTTACTCAAACAGGAAGGAGGAAGAAGGAAGTGTGGAAGAGAATGGTTACTAAAGCCTGCTTTGTTGGAGATGGTTTTACTGGAAAACCACCTAAATATGAAAGATTCATTAGGGCAATGGGCTTCTGTTTCAAGAAGGCCCATGTCACACATCCTGAACTGAAAGCTGCCTTTTCTGTCAATATTTAATGTAAGCAAGAATTCCCCCCGGTCCACTGTGTACAACTTTGGATGTTATTACCAAAGGTGCTGACAAGCTGAGCCTCGTGACACAAGCAGACAAGGTTATTTGGGGAAATATGCCCAGGTTAATAAGAATCCTGAAAATGGTAGATGTAGAAATGTGGTCTTACCGGTTTGACAGCAGTTTCACACAAGTAATTCCTAATAATTACTGAAGACTATGCATCCATCAGGAAAATTCCTTTACTGTGATGTTTCTGAGTGCTATCAAACAGCTTACATATCTGCAGTCATCAGGGGAAAGAAAGAAAAAAAAAGGAATCCAATGCTAGACAGCTCTTTCTGAAGTTTCTCCAATTCAGACAAAGGCATCTTTCAACCGGATGACACCACTATTTTTTCACAATTCCAAAGAATTCTATTGTCCATCTTTAGCCTCTATCCTGTACAACTGCATCTCCCATTGTGATGGCCCTTTTGAACAGGAACTAACCCAACATCCCACTGCCTCTTGTCTGTGTGTGATTTTCAGTAGACATGTGTGCATCTTTGCCCTGGCATATTTGAGGAGCGCAGACTAACACCAAAACAACTGCCTCTCATTCTGCTCTTGCAGAATGAGTCACTTCAGACACCAATGGTCAGTGTCCTTCTACTGCTCTATCAGTTAATCCTGTTGAAAGTATCTTTCTTAGGCATGAAGGGAGAATCAGAAACCACCTACCTCTACCGTACAATTTCTGTCTCTTTAATTTTCAACACCTTAAACTTTATACCCTGTAGTGTTTGCAATTTTTATTTTAATTTACTGCCATATTTGCAATGACTCATCCTTAAAAAATAGATCAAGCCCTGGCTGGTGGCACAGTGGATAAAGCGCCAGCCTGAGAACCCAAAGGTCGCTGGTTCCATTCCTAGCCAGGGCACATAACCAGGTTGCAAGCCAGGTCTCCAGCCAGGTCCATAGCTGCAGGCAGGTGAAAGGCAACCAACATTGATGTTTTTGTCCCTCTCTGCCTCTCTCCCTTCCTCTCTCTCTGAAAATAATAAATAAAATCTTTTTTAAAAAAAATAATAAAATGTATCAATTATATGCCAACATTAGATACCAAGATGAAAAGAATAAATTTCTAGACACAAACTATTGAAATTGACTCAAGAAGAAATAGAAAATCTGAATTGACTTTTAATAGGTAAAGAGATTAAATTAGTAATAATAATAATAATAATAATAATAACTCACCAGAAATAAAAGCCCAGAACCAATAGGTTTCACTAGTGAATTTTAACACACTTTTAAAAATTAATAACAATTCTTTATTTTACAAATTCTTCCAAAAAATGTAAGAGGGGAAACAAGAAAAAAACACAGGCCAATATTCCCTATAAATATGGATGCAAAAATCCTTACCAAATCACTAACAAACTGAATCCTGCAATGTATGGAAAGAATTAAATCCCATGACTGTATTAAATACGTCTTTTTATCCTTATGCTTTGACATCGGAGGACTTGCTGACGCTAGAGAAGCTGTCTTTCCCAGAGCTAGCTGAATCCTAGAGACGGTAAAAACTCATCTGTTAGTGCTCCACTGATGTCTAAACCTACCAACCCAGTCCACACCTCAACCTGCTCCTTTATCGGCTCTTAGGCAGCTCTGTACTCTGGGCCACTATCCTCTTACTTTAAATATTCCTAGCCAGGTACCAGACAACTAACCATAGCCTCTACATCCCAGGGCCCACCAAATTATTCCAATTAGCCAGCCCTAAACCTGATTGTCCTGCCTTGTCCATGCCTTCCCATGGACACCACAATAAAGAGCCTTGCCCACAGTTGCCCCTTACTCTCTGTATCTCCTGACTGACCCTGGTGCTTCCCCCATGCACACCCCCGCCCATGGCATAGCATGTCCCCTCTTACTGGGAACTGTGAGTTAAAAACTACCTTTTCAATGGCAATTATCTCCTGATCTGTCGTCCTCATCACCCTGAATAATAAAACTGACATTTAAAAATAATAATAAGTATTGGTAGTTACAAAATAGTCATGGGCCTGTGAGGTATAGCATAAGGAATATAGTCAATTTTTTAATAACTATGTATGGTGCCAGGTAGGTACTGAAAATATCAAGGGGAACACGTTGTAAAGTACATGATTATCTAACTACTATGTTATATACCTGAAACTAACAAAATAATATGCAATGCAAACTGTAATTTCAAAATATTTTTAAAATTTTAACTAATAATAAAAATAATGACATGTAGAATATACCCCAGGTATGTAAGGTTGGTTGAACATTCAAAAGCTAATCAATGTACAATAATATACCATGTTAGTGGGATAAAGAACAAAAATTGCATTATCATATCAAACTCCAGCACTCTTCCATCATAAAAACAATCAGCCAACTTGCAAGAGAAGAAGAGAGTTCTCTCAACCTGATAAAGATCATCTACCTCTATCCCAGAGCTAACACTGTACTTAAAGGTAAAAGACTGAAAATTTTCCTCCTAAGATCAGGAACAAGATAAGAATGTTCAATCTTAACACTTCTATTTGTCATTATACCAGAAGTTCTAGACAGGGCAAATAAGCAAGATTAAGGAATAAAATTCATCCAGATTGAATAAGAAATAAAACTACCATCATTTGCAAATGATGATACTGGTATAGGGACGACTATCCAGGCAGGCTAAGAAGCTTAATATTAAAGATGGAGAGGCCACAGGATGAAAGGAGTGTGGGCCCTGAGTCACTCCTTGGAAGAGACAGTCCATGAGAGCTTCCACCCAGATACACCCACACTAGACAGTTTGTCAAAGAGGAAATAATCTTTTATAATTTTAAGCTACTGAGTTTGGAGGATGTGTATATTTTACAGGACTTAGTGATAAAGATACAAGTGCAATTCAGAATAAAGAATAGGTTACAAAATTAATTTTGGCTATTTAACTGTCACCATCAAAGAGAAATAAAATTAGCCCCTTTTATCATACACAGTGGTGAATTGCAGGTGGATTAAAGAGTTGTTTTTAAAGCAATAAAACAAATCTTATAAGAAGTGTTTACAGTTACTGTCTAATCAAGACTTGAAACCCTGAAGATATTTTAAATGTAGCCATTTACAGGTAAATACAAACAAGTTTAAAACTCATGTTACAAAGACTAGAGACTGGGTCATTAAAGACCTGCAACTTTGTCCTCTTCCTCTCTCAGAGCACCCACTCTGAGGGGCTTCACCGCCACATTGTGTGCAGCTTTATAGAAAGACCCAGGTGGAAAGGAACTGCAGACTTCCACTCAGCTTGTCCATATATATATATATACAGAGAGAGAGAGAGAGAGAGAGAGAGAGAGAGAGAGAGAGAACAAGTGACAGACACTCTCCTAAGAGATTTACATACTTCAATTCATCTCATTATCATACCTCTTTGAGATAAGCTTTATGATCTTCATTTTTATAGATAAAAAACTGAGTCGCAGAAAGCTTATAAAACTTCCACAAGGTCACACAGCTGATATTGCATCTTATACTCATGCCCTTACTTATACATATTACTAGGTTATTAATATGATTTGGAGGTGGAGGCAGAGCGCTGGAGGGTGGAAGGAGGAAGAAGCTAAATGGATGTAGGAAAAAATAGCTGAATGAAGAAAACAGTATTACAATATCATCACATTTCTACCCTTGTATATGTATATAAAGCCATTTTTACCAGTAAAAAGAAAATTAAATGCTACAAGAGAACATATCATGAATTTTAAAAACTGTTATATCTCACACAAAGAGCAAATTGTCTTAATTATAATGAATTCACCATGGTTCCTATTTTTATTAATATTTCATTCATTTAACAAATATTTAAGGGGCACCAGCTATACACCAGGTGGCATACTACATGCTCTAGGATGTGGCCTCTGTCCACCCAAGGCATTGACAGTACTGGGAAGTGGAGATTAGCAATTTTACTATGTAATGAAGTAATGTGACCCTTCTCACACTTGTAATCCCAACAAGACAGACATCATTTGTTTTCAAATAGCACTAAAAATAAATAAATAATTTATACATTGATATCTGCAAATACAGTATGATAATCAATCAACTATGCTAACCTTCCTCACTTCCTCCTAACACCTCTTCCCATGCAGCCAGGCTGAAATAATAGAGGTGTAGCTAGCCATACCCCATAGGCTCAAGTGACCATAAAATCTAAACCAAAAAGGAGAGAAACAAAAAGCAAATATTTGATTTGTCAGGTTTTTTTGAGATTTCTGAAGTTTAGTACATGATCAGCACTTTGACCATAGCAAAAACAAGACGTCATATGTATCCTTTGATCCAAGATTTAAGTGGTTTGA
Source organism: Noctilio leporinus (assembly GCA_004026585.1). Lineage (NCBI taxonomy): Eukaryota > Metazoa > Chordata > Mammalia > Chiroptera > Noctilionidae > Noctilio > Noctilio leporinus. Next base: position 13,148 of record PVIW01003209.1, on the reverse strand, counting down.
ATTTAGACATAGAAACTAATTCCATAAATGCACAAGTACATGCTGATTCCATTTGGATGGATGCCTTCAAATGATGCGGCATCGTTTGTCAGGATCCACACAGAGAGAGGCTGGAGTCTTCTTTCAGAACCACTCTTCAAATTACTTTATACATCGAATTCTATTATACTAACCAAGTGTTTGCTGAATGAGTGCTTCAGAACATTACATCTGATTTGCAAAAAATCCTCACAATTAAAATCCTTTTGTGGAAGCCAAAATGTGCCAAGTAAGGGATCATTTGATTATTACTCACTGGAACAATGTGTGCTGATATTTATTTCTGTTTCATAAACTGCCTTAAAATAAGCCTGGAGTAGTATCTTACAGGCTTTTTCTGTGAAAGTACATTAAGGTAAAATAAAGACATTAAGCATCTCACTGCAGAATAGGCAGAAGTGAAACCAGAGATTGAGGCCCACTGGACAGGGCAGTCTCTCTTCAATTTTATAATTCTGGGAATCTTGGAAAAGAGCCTAGAAAAAAGGCACAGAACTTTCCTCTGAAGCACCACCTCATGCATTGACTGGCATGTAGTATTCAATCTTTTTTGAATGAATGAATGATTCTCCAACTGTATTTTCTACAAGTCACCCATTCCCCTTACAATCCAGCCACACTGGTTTCTTTCGGCCATTCTTATTCCTATCTCAGGGCCTTTGCACTTGCAGACTCTGCACCAAGAACCTGTTCCCAATTTTTCCAATGGCCTTCACTTGTTATTTTGCATTTTAAAGTTTCCTTCCCTGGCTCATTTAGCCAAAGGAACCCCACCCTCCAGACTCACATTCTTTCATTTTTTTCTATTTCCTTTAGCAGGTACCACTCTTTGGTATTCTCTTTTTCAATTATTTTTTACTTGTCTATCAACTGTCTCCTTCCCTGTAGAAGGTGAGCCCCATGAGAATAGAGCCTTGCCTTGTTCAGTCACTATTATTAGTGCCTCGCACTTTGTCTGACACATAACAGGCATTCAATCAATATTTGTTGAATGAATGAATGAATGAATGATGAATGCATGAATGAATGAAAGAAAGAGAGAGAGAACACTAACACAGGAAGACCACAAATGCCTGTTGAATACTTGAATGAAGTTTTCTTTGAAAATTCACTGAAATATTGGAATATCCTCAGATATCTTCTTTTAAAGAGGATTATTAGGTGACTAAATCATGCTGGGTATTTCCACTTGAACATCACAAGGCCAACAGCAGTTTTTTGCTCCAGTGCATTCTCTTTTATTTCCTGCCCAATCTGGGTCAAAGTTGAAAAACCAGAAGGAAAGATAAGAGGGAACCAACTCATTAAATCAGCAATGCTGGTTTGATTTCCCTGATGTGTTTAGTCCATTCATGCTGTGGCGAAGCCTCTTTGACATCCCATTACTTCAATTTCCTCTTCTCAACTTGTAGCACTAATACGGCTATGACGAGTGTTAGTGGTACCATGTTTCTATAATGCTGACAGGTACCATGTAATTTTTAAAAACATAATCAAAATGCTATTTTCTTCTTTTCTTATGTTTTTGTTGTTATTGTTGTTGTTGTTACTGTGTCTACAGGGTCCAGATTTTCATTTCTTCCCTTCCACAAATTACAGAAAATCATCACCGTTGTATAATTGCCGTTTCAATGGGCCTCAGAGATAAGTCTGTTTTGTAAAACACGGCTCTCCCTGACTCCTGGCACTAAACTAAGGGCTATGTTGGTAAACAGAATGATGATAATATCCCCCACAGCCTGTTCCACTAGGTGTCATTACTGTAGGAATCACTGGGCACCCAGGTCACACGTTAGTCACAGAGTCTGATTGCATTCCAACCGTTAACATTGCAATTGTACAAACACTCCTGATGACTTGGCTCCTCTCATTCTTTTTATCATGTGGGGACTCATTCAAGTGTTTCGTAAAAATATTGCAAGTGTATCTGCTGATGCACACCTCCAGACTTTGCTCTCCGTCACTTCCACCTTGTTTTGCTTACTTACCAGAACAAGGACGGTTATGTGCCAAAGCGTTTACAGTTTGCTAAAAATTCTGATAACTTCTGTGTCACTCCTCACAGTGGCTGTGCGCAGTCAAGAGATCCACTTCCCACCAGTGAAACAGTCAGTGAAAATGAAAACTTTGCTACTCGCTCGCTGTGGCAAAGCTAATACAATCAGTGAGAACTGGAGCCTGCAGTTTTTCAGGTAGTTTACAGAGTGGCAGCAACAAGCTCATCACCATCCTCCAGCAGGAAAGGGCGGGCCACGTACCTGCCAGGGTCTCCCTGATGTCCTGGATGCTCAACATCTACTCTGGGACCTTCGCTTCTCAAACATGCCAAGTACCTTCCTCGTATAGGGCCTTCCCAGTGCTTATTCTGTCTGCCTCGGACGTGACCTCCTCAAATCTATGAAAGCTTAATTCCTGAGCAGTTAGGAAGTCTTGGCTGCAAGCAATAGAATGCCCAACTAAAAGTGTCTTTAACAATCAGTACTTACTTTCCTCACCTAATAATAATCTGATAGGCATATAACTCCAGATGGGCTCAGAGGTTCCAAGTTAGGTTAGAGCCAGGGGTGAGCTTTTGGCCACTTTCCTCCCATTTCCCTCATGGTCACAGATGGTTGCCATAGCTCCAAGCATCGTGTTCTCACACAACAATATCCAAAGTGGGAAAAAGGGAAGAGCTTTTCTCCTCACCTGTTTCTCTCTTTATCAGAGAAGAAAATCTTCCCCCAAAGTCCCTCTGTCCCCGCAGACTTCCACTCAGCGTTGAACAGGATGTGATCACATGTCCACAGGCTGCATGCCGGGGAGGTGGGGGATCTGGCACTTTTTGTCTCTAAAGCAAGCAAATTTTGTCAGCAGTGGAGAAGGACCATTGAGCAGGCAACCAGCAATGCCCTTCACAGCAGGTTCTTCCATTTATATGTCCTCATAATAATACCCTGTACCTTTCTTTTGTACCTCTTACAACAGTTGCTATTATGTAATTACCTCTTTGAAATGGAAAGTTCATGAGGGAAGACTGGCCCACCATTATACTTCTGTTTCCTTGCACAATGCCTGGCCCCAGGTCCAGCTACATAATTTGTATGACCCATGCAAAATCGAAAGCAGGGCTCCTTGTTCAAAATGCAGGACATATTAAAAATATTAAAATAGAAATTCTTTTCTTACATGATCTTGTTCTCTCAACTTGCCGTGGTGTTTTTATTTGCTACTTAAGATTTTTCTAAGGAAAATTCAAATTGGAATTAGTTAGGATGAATTTTTACCATTCACCTTTATATTGTGTGTGCCAGCCTTCAATGCAAGTGTGAGTTCATTTGATGTAGATGTGACATCATCAGTTATAATCTGTACTTTGCAGCTCACAAGTGCAAATGTATATTCTTTCTGGAATAATAGAAATGGTGCATGTGCCTAACCCAACTCTTTTCTGTTTTGTTTTGTTTTTTTTTTTAAGATTTCATTTATTATTTTTAGAGAGAGGGTAAGGGAGAGAGGCAGGGAAGGTGAGAAACATCAATGTATTGTTGTCTTTCACCCACCTCCAGCTAAGGACCTGGCTGGAGACCTGGTTTGCAACCTGGTTATGTGCCTTGTCTGGGAATCAAACTAGCAACCTTTGGGTTCTCAGGCTGGTGCCTTATCCACTGTGCCACCAGCCAGGGCCAACTCTTCTAATTAACTCCTTCATATATGCCCATCCTACTAACACCATCTATCCTCAACTTACTGATGAGTATGGAGTGGCTGAAAGGAAAAGAAACTACCTTTCTCTTTCTATATCACCATTTTCAGCAAAACAAAACTAAGAAAAGATATAATAAAGTTCCTGGATCATCTATGTTCCTTAGGAAGTTCTGGTTTGAATGGGCAGCCTCTTTGAGCTATCGGCATCCTACATACTTTATCCTAGATGCAACATGCTTACCTTTTACTTGCTTTGAACCTCAGTAAGCTCCTGTCCAATGTGGGTCTACTGGAATTCTGTACTCATGGGCATCATGTATGCTGTATAAGAATGGAGCAGCAAGGAATGAGGTAGACACATATGTTGTGTGTATCTCTTCTGCTCACATGCACGCTCCATTGTCCCATCGGACTTCACTTACAAAACACATATTCAACCATAAAATCATTAAAAGCTTCAAGATGACAACAGCAAAGCATTAAACCAAGTCTGGGCCCTTCTGAGCATGGGAGCCTCTATAATAAGATAGGTCACCCACCTATGATGCTGGGTCTGTCTAGCCCATCATATTCAATAAATACTTAATGAATGAATGAGTGAGTGAATGCATCACTTTGAACTGCTTTCTGGTTACTTTCATATATTTCTGACACCTCATTTAAATGAGCTACTCAGGTTGCTAAAGCATTTTCTTATTCATTAATTATGTTCAGGTGGGAGGTATACTAGACTTTCAGTAGTTCAAAAGCATGAAAGGATGACCTAGAAGAAGGGGGAAATGGCCAGAGGGCTTCAAATACGAAGTCAACAGTCCAAAGTATGGGGTCCAAAAGGTCACAGAAAACTGAGGTTGGGGCTTTTGGGCCTCAATATCTGTGAAGGTCCAATCTCAGCATAAGGTACCTGAAGTGGGGCCAACCAGCTGAGTGATGCTCCCTGGAGTTAAGAAGTAATGTCCTGGGCTGGGCATTGTGGTTCCCTGTGACCAGAAACACAGACTTGATGGGGGACAAGAGGAATTTAACAAGCCTGGACAAGACAGTAAGGCCCTAGCCAAGTATGCTAATTTGAAGATGGAGTCCCAGTCCAGGAAGAAGAAGTTTTAAACTACAAATTTAGACCAAAATCAAGTATAAGGGCCTAGGGTAATGTCACAGTTTTCGCTCACTAGAGCCACATCCCTCAAGTATAGCCTCACAAGGCCTTTTTTTTTTTTTTTTTTGGCTTCAACCTTCTTGAGAACTAACAAACTCTTATATTTGAAAGGAAACAATTTCCACCAAAAGATGTTAACTTGCTGAGAGATCAAGTGGTATTTTAAATTTCCAAATATTTCTACAAAAGTTATCTGTTTTCCAAATACAGTAAGTCTTCACTTAACATCATCAATGGATTCTTGGAAACTTCAACTTTAAGCAAAATGACATATAATGAAACCAATTTTACCATAGGCTAATTGATATAAATATGAGTTAAGTTCCTAGGGCACATTTCTGGGCACAAAAGCACCACCAAACTTCAAATAAGACCCCAAACACTTCTAATGTTAAAGATTGAAATAAATGTGAGCTACACAAACATTTAAGAAAGATAAAAAATAATGAGTAAGATAATTATTTTCAGCCCCCATATTCCAGTTCAGGGTCATGTGGGTGACCAGAGTCAATCCCAGCAGCTGGGGCACAAGGCAGAAACCAACCCTGGACAGAATGCCCTTACACTACCAAGTGTATTCACATACACGCACACACACACACACACACACTCATTCACTCACTCACTTACTCACTCAGGGACAATGTAGACATGTCAGTTCACCTCATACGCACACCTTTGGGAAATGGGAGGAAACCATGTCTGTACAGAAATCCCACACAAGTATGGAGAGGACATGCAAACTCCATACAGACAGTGGCCCCAGCTGGGAATAGCTTTGTTTTGTTTTTCCTTATCAACCTTACTAAGGAATGACTTTGAACAAAATGTTACTTGAGGGTCTGTTGTACTGAATTTTACCTTCACAGCCATTGGCTTACAAACATACACATAAACATACCTGAAGGGGAGATATTCCCAAGACCCCCAGTGGATACCCAAAACCTCAGATAGTGCTGAACCCTATGTATGTTTTTTCCTTTACATGCAAACCTAGGATAAAGTTTAATTTATAAATTAGGTACAGTAAGGTTAAGAACCATAACTAATAATAAAATAGAGCATTTATAACACTATATTGTAATAAAGATTATGTGAATCTGGTATCTCTCTCTCGAACTATCTTTTTGTATTGTACTCACCCTTCTTGTGATGCTGTGAGATGATTCAGTGCCTACGTGATAAGAAGACGTGAGGCGGATGAGTAGGCATCATGACACAGAGTTAGGCTACTACATGGGTTACTTGAACACAAGCACTGCAATGCAGCAACAGTCAATCTGATGACCTAGCTGGCTTCTGAGTGATTGGGGTAGGGAAGGATCCTCTGCAGCCCGGACACAAAAAGATGCTGACAAGGGATAATTTACATCCTGGTCCTGGAAAAGTGAAACACCATGAGATTTCATCGTGCTCCTCAGGAAAATGTGCAATTTAAACTTAGGAATTGTTTATTTCTGGAATTTTCCATTTAATATTTTTGGACCATGGATGTTGGCAGGTAACTGAAACCAAGATAAGGAAAACATTGAAAAATGGGGCAGTACTGTACTTCATCTCCTAATTTAGAAATGAACAACTCTGCCTGGCTGGTGTGGCTCAGCAGGTTGAGGGCCAGCCTGTGAACCAAAGGTCACTGGGTCCTGTTCCCCGTCAGGGCACATGCCTGGGTTGCAGGCTAGGTCTCCAGGTGGGGATATGTGAGAGGCAACCACACACTGATGTTTCTCTCCCTCTCTTTCTCCCTCCCTTCCCTGCTCTCCAAAAAAAAATTTTTTTTTTAATGAATAACTCTTTTGAGTATAAACCTCTTAGGAGAGTTGCTGCTAGTCAAGAACCCTACTTCCACATTCTTAACCTACTGTAATATGCCAATCCCGAACCATACCACAGAGATTGTTCCACTATGATTTCTATGTTGCCAAACCCATAAGTCACTTCCCTTTTCTTTTTGGCAGCGTTCTACACAGTCGCCTACTCCATCCTTGAAATGCCTCTTTTCCTGGCTTCCCTGACATCACACCTCCCTGGTTCCCCTTCTATCTCACATTGCTGCTACCTTTTAGACATCTTCACTGACTATTCCCCTTCTCCCCAACTTTAAACATTGACATGGACTAGCTACAAACCAAAGCCCTTCAGCTCTCATCCACTCCAACAGCTCAAATGACACCTGCAAGATGATGAAAACCGAAACAAACCTCTAGGTTTGTCTTAGTAAAGAAATTCAAGTCCTTAGACTTACACATCCAGTGGCATTACTGGGTGTCTCCACTTAGATGTCTCAGAAATAACATGATTAAAACAACTCTTGACTCCACAGCCTTTCCCCAGACCAGTCTTTCTCCAGCTTTACCCATCCCAGTAAAAAGCACCATCATTCTTCTAGTTTCTCCAGCCAAAAACCACCCTCCACATCCACTCTACCTACTAGTCCTATCCTCGCTATCATCAAATTGTCCCCAGAATGTCCACTTTGCTATTTCTTCTCTAACCAGATCCCTGGGTGAGCCAACATCACTTCTCACCTGGACTTGATTCTCCCAATCTAATAACACTTTGCTCTCCTGAAAAAAATTATCTGTAATATTTTCTTATTTAAATGTTTCATCATATAAAATGAACATTACCAGATGCTCCAGAAAAAGAAAGACTCATTTTAAACTATGAAATATTAGATATTATTTTTTAAATTGATAAATAATAAATAGGGCAACATTGAATATTAAAATATTATTTCCTAGTATTATTTGTTTTTTTAAAATGTAAATATTATAACATTTTGTTTGTGTTTTTCCTCATAAATTCATTGACTTCAAATACGCTGCTAGAAAAATATGTAGCATTTTGGCAAAATAAGCAATAAAACAGAATATAGTATATTTATAAATACACTTATAAATTTTCATCTTTTACTGTGATCATCAAAATAAACACCTAACTGTAATAAATGATGTTTGATTATTTAATAAGGAATCACAATAAATTATACAGAACATCTAGTTTGACAAAAATGATTTTTCATCATCTATTTATTATTTTATTGTTTTCCTCTTCCACTATTTGTGTGTATCTACATCATCACTAATTATATAATTGTAGTTATCATGAAAATTAATACCAACATTTAGCTGGAAACATTAATATGAATTATTATTTGCCCAATAGCTTTAATAGTTAAAATATTTATTAGTATATTTACATTCACTAAGGGGAAGGAATAAATATTTGGCTTGTGTAGACTTTTATTTTTTATTATTTTTTTCATTTGCTTTTTCTCTTAAGACAGACGGTTTCAACACAGATGGAATGAAAACAGGACTGTTGTTTTTAAGGTATCACCTGTTCCTCATGTTTACTTCTCACCTTTAAATCATATTCCAATGTTGCAACATCACAGCTTGTCAAACTGAAAACAAGAGTTCTGACTTGGTCTCCTGATAATATATAAAATTATACTTTGTGCCACACCAGGTCATATTTTTGAAAAGATAGGAGGTACAGGGGTTATATTTGTCAAAAGGGCATTGCAGATGGAGAAATATGGTACATGCAAATGTAAGACTTGTATTATGTTATGTAGATTGGTTAGAGAGGATAATAAATTGTGCCAATAGGAACTATGGAATAATAGAATAGCATGTAAAAATAGCACTAGGAGTTAACCAGTGGAGAATTCTTTTAATTGTAGAGGATTCTACACTCTAAAATTATAGCAGTTAAAAGTTTCTAAAAAACAAGAGTTAGGGAATTAAAGACAAGAATACTTTCAGCTATGTGGAGTCATGGACTGGAGAGCTGGAAAGGGCCACAGACTGTCTTAAACAGGAGCTGTAAGGGCCAGGGGTTAAGGGTCCATGATCTAGACCACAGTCACAGAGCCTGCACTTGAATCAAGATCCCACAATTTTAGTTCTTTGATCTTGCCCAGACTATTACCTCGCTTGGTCTCTTATTCCTGTTCTGTATAAAAGGTTTAATTATATCTGTGACATATACGTATAGAGTATCAGGGGGTTCATTAAGCTAATGTATGTAACGTGCTTAGCAATACCTGCTGCGGAGTAGTAAGTAATCTATGGATGTTAACTATTGTGATCTGTCCATAAATTAAGTATATGAGATCCAGAGATGTCATGTGATTTACCCAAGCAGTTATTTAAAATTCTTTGACTCTGGGTTTCCACTTCTATACTCTGGTCTCTGAACCTAAGTTTCTAGAAAATGATTATGGTGTACTAGAAAAAGTAAAAACTTTTATTATAGAAACTAGGTTAAAATTCTAGAACTGCTCTTTAAAACTATAAGACCTGGGTGGGCCAGAGGTCTGGATTTTTCAGTTTCCGTTTCTTCATTTATAAATCCTGTTTGTAGGTTTACTGTATCTCTCATGTACATACATTGCCAACCACATGGGACATCTTCAATAAATGGTTTCTACAGTGTAGGAGGAAAAATCAAATTGAGTTCACATCATGACAGACTTCTTTCATTCTTCCCCATCCCAAAAGACCAGGGGGGTTGGGGAAGTACTATAAGATATAGGGCATGACTATTAGATTATACAATAATTTAATAGGTTTAATTTGAATATTATTTTGTGACTATTTTGCAGGATTGTGTGATCCCCTGAAGTAATAAGAAGTCCTATGACTGAAACACATCAATATCATATATCCAAATATTAAACCTCAAACTATTACTTAAGAGTGATCCACTAGCTTGTAAGTATTCATGGTAATTGAGAATAATATTGGCAGATAATATCAGATATAATTGAAAAAGCTTTACTTTAGCTGTCAGTTTTCCCCTTCTTCCCTGCAAATATTTACAAGAATTGCTAACAATGAAAAAAAAATGTACTGATTTTGACCTTCACTTCCATTATCACAGGCCAAAAATAAAAATAAAAAATGAGAAGGAGAAAGAGTGAATAACCAGACTCTATACCTTGGCCTGGTAGTAACAATAAATGCCCTGATTCACCAGCTTACTAACCACACAAAGAGAAATTGGCACTTAGAAGCTCAATGATGCTATCATTTTAAGGAACAACTACTTTTACTCTGGCCTTTACATCTGATCCATGGAGCACTTACGGCTCCTTCATTGATATTTCCCCCTCCCCCATCTCTCCTGGCTCTCCCCCTCTTCTTCTCTCTCGGTTTCTGAAGAATTTCTTGGAAAGTGCACTTCACATTAATGGTTCTTTTTATTATCCCTTGTAATAGTAACTCAGCTGAGCTAAAAAATATCCAACCACAGCTGCTTGTCTAGCAACTTTAATGGACTCCACCTTTAACCAGATGCCTACAACTCCCGCCAAGTAGTAAAATTAATCCTTTTGAAACTTGACCCATTTCCCAATATCATTTGAGAGAATTTTTTAAACCATTTATTATGTGTTAGCTAACTTTCCTGGCTAGAAAGTATCTCTTTATCCTTTTACTCTGGATTTCAATCTAAACTATACTTATCTCCACAAGAATTATCAATTTCCTAAGTAAAACATTTCCAAGTATCTACTAAAAAGAGGAAGACAGCCTAGTAACGGGAACTCACAAACCACTGGATAATTCACGAACAGTCTTGATATTCTCCATTCCCAGGTCATTTCAGTCTCTAAGGCTGATGAAGGAGATGCAGAAAAACAATGTGTGGATCCTCGTCACCTAATAAAAGAAATGAAACAGCAAAACTAGTGAGCCATACAATGTAATGCAAACTTGACAACAGAATGAACTGCAAGACCCTTTAACTTAGAAATAAGCAATAGGACATTAATTCTGGGTGTTTTGGTGGATTTTAGAATTCCAAAAATGTGTGTGTGTGTGTGTGTGTGTGTGTGTGTCTTAGAAAGCTTAAACATCATGCGTTTAAGCTTTCTAAAATACACTATTTTAAAAATGCAGGATCTTTATGTTTGAATGGTAAGTACAGCCAGAGGCTCAAAAAGCAAAGGCCTTTAATTTAGTCTTTTTTTTTTTTTTTTTCTTTTTTAAATAAAAGAAGTACAAGTGAAGTAGGTTATTTTGGGAATACTGTCTGAGCAATCTTAATGCTTAATCAACGACAATGAAAAAATTGTATATGAGGTTTTCAAAGTATTTTCAATGTTAAAATCATCTTTTGCATTTTAACTTGGACTGTTGCCTTTACTATGTACAGCATAAAAAGTAAACCACCAGTCAAGGAATTAATGTTTACGGCACTCAAAGGCATTCTGCATGATCACATGGCTTTGTTTTCAAAAAACAATGAGTGTGTGTGTGTGTGTGTGTGTGTGTACTGATATGCTAACAGCCTTTCTATGCTGAACATGAGTTTGTGTCTCTAAGTATTACACCTGAACATAGGATACTAAAAGGTACAAATGACTTTAAGTTTTCTCCATTTGATTCCCCCACCTGGAACCATTATGACTGTTGGTTAAATATTTACTGAATACTAAAACTAATGTCAATATTGAAAAACCATAGATGTTCATAACTCTTAAAGATCCATGTTTGCATTTACTTTCACTTAAAGGGAACACTATTGCTTTTAGCTCATAAAGAAGTGACTATTGCCATGATTGTCTTCTAATTAATAAGGTGGGTCTTCTTGATTTAAGCTTCAATTTCGATGAATTTTTAAACCGTTTCCTCTTCCCTGGCTACTGAAGTCATAAATTAGTGGCAGGACCAGTAAGAAAGAAAATTGGAACAAATTACGTTAATACATGATCATGTACCTTGGGCTGGAATAAATACACAGCTTCAAAGAGGACATGGACTGATAGGGAATGGTAAGGGGAGAAAAGAGGGAGAGAGAGGTAGGTGAAGGGCCTGGGGACATACAGGTGGCACATGGCTCCTACGGTGGAGCAGGCACACTGAATCTACAAATAAAAAGTTCGCTAAGCATTTCTACAGACATTACTTCACAGCAACTGAATGAAATAGAGAATATTTGATCTCAGAGATGAGAGGGGGCTCAGAGAGATGGAGTGATCTGCCCAAGCTCACACAGCTAGTACACAAGTAGGAGAGCTGGTATCTAACCTCTAACGTCATCATTGTTATCATCATCTTTCAGGTTGCTATTTTTTCTCTGAGTACGTGACCACCCCCTATGCCATTCCTTTGGCCAAAGATTTATAGACACCACAATTAAATAAATAGGTTGAAATTTGACTTAATAAAGGATGTCTATATTACGGGACAAGGACAAACTTTATAGATATCAAGCAAGTTTTCATTACTTATTTCCAAATATAAATTGTATATGTGAGCAATAAGCTATGAGAGATAATTAACATTTTGAAATCTCTATGTATATATAGATTAAAATATAAAATAACCAATAACAACAGCAACACAGTGACAGCTCAGTAACTTCAATGATTTGTAATTATTTTATTATAAATTCATTCAATTTTATATTAGGCCATTAAAGATTTTTTAATCGGTCAATTCTTTAAATGGCTTACAGGCATCAAGTCCCTATGCCATTTAAAATTAGTTATGTATCTTTTTTAATTACTAAAGTAAACATACCCCCAGTGTAAAAAGAACTAAAACATTAAATATATATGAGACATACAAACATATTAAAAAGACAATTACAGTCCTGAGTAAATTCAGCCCCTCTCCAGCATAGATAATTACTATTAACACCATCAACTCATTCTAAACCATCTCAGTTATAATTAACTCAGTTAAAACTTCAGTCCTAAACCTTCAGCAATATACATTTACAGTGTTTGGCTGATTGCACCTACTTAAGGCTTTTCCGCAATGATAGTAGTTAAGCAGCACCCAGATGAACTTAGTGCAATGAGCATTTCACCTAAAGCTTTATTTAACCTGCATCAATCAGCCTGCCCCAGGGTCCCTCGCTGGGGTCCAGGTCAGAATCCGCACAGCTGTGCCCGTAACCCTGAGCTGTTGCGGCAGCTGCCCCACTGGAGAAGGGGAGGAGGCCAATGAGAGGAACCAAGTAGCGCAAAGGAAAGAGAGACAGAAGAAACAGCAGGCCGACTAAGATGCTTTCACGCTCTTCAACAAAAATCAAGAATGCCATTCTTTGGCAATCATCAGCAAATCAACAAACAACAAGTGTTGGCGAGGATGCGGGGCAAAGGGAACCCTCATACACTGTTGGTGGGAATGCAGGCTGGTGCAGCCACTGTGGAAAACAGTATGGGGTTTCCTTAAAAAACTAAAAATGGAACTGCCTTTTGATCCAGCAATTCCACTACTTGGACTATACCCAAAGAATCCTG